>CATIWC010001400.1:0-297806 GCA_948472305.1 Vicia faba | reverse complement strand
AGGCCGTCGACCACCACCCACTGATCCGAAACGTCATCGTCAAGTCCTTTTTTTTTAGTTTGATCAGATTTATGTGTTCATTTTTTTGTTTGTTTTCTTCCTTTTTTGGCAAATGAAAGAAGAGAGAAGAAGATAAAATATTTGGAAAAAGGTTGAGATGTGTCTTCACGATATCTGGTTGCATGGTTACGAGATAGTTTTTTTTTTTTGTTTAATGATAAATTTTCCACTTGTTAGTGCTCATTGGTCAATTGGTGAACATTGGAAAAGTAAAAATTGATATTCTCTTTGCTAAATGTATTTCCCCAAGCTCTTTCTATTTCACATTTTTATTTTATAATTGTTAATTCAAGTTAAAATATAACTAGGGTATTGGTTGGTCTTATGGGCTCTTGGGCCATAATCTCACCCTTGCTGAACAAATCCCCCAGATTTTCTACTACGTTAGGAATTACACCCCCTCTGCATTGGGAACTAAATTCAATATCTGAATTCAGGCCTCTATTTTCCACACCCCCTATTTTACTTAACTCAAATAAAATACCCCCCCTGCGTTTTTAATTTTTTATTATTTACATTATTATTATAATATTATATTTAATTTATTTATAAATTCTAAAATATTTACTATTATTATTTAAAACCAAATATTTATTTTTTCCTAATTCATCCAAATATTATTACATAAAATTATATTTGTCAAGCATTAAAAATATTTTTTTATATTAATACATTTAAAAAGTATCTAACCAACACCAAATATTTCTTTTATAATTTTATTAAATCCAAGATGATTTTCAAAAAGGATTATGAAGATACTTTAAATTCACTGCGAACTTCGTCTAACAACTCTGCTATTCATACACCCTGACTGAGTACAAGGAAAATCCAAAGTGTCTTCATAATCCATAAAAACACCAACCAACTACGAACTACGAATTAGGACTCTGATTTCTCATAAGAGGATAGGTAGGCATACGTCTCAAGAGACATCCTCTTGGGGGGTAGGACTTTAGAATGAAACCTATGACTCTTTATATAACCCTTAAATCAAAATCTCATGGTGAGACCTTGTATGACCTTAGAGATGAAAGTTTTGGTCTACAATGAGGCTCCGCTTAAGAGAGGCCTTTGTGCCTTTCCCTCTAGTGTTATCAATGATACTCTTAAGGAATACACCTTATGGGAACAATAGAATATCCGTAGGTGAAACTAGGACCCTATAAACTAAGGATACCTTTTATAATCCCATTTTCACAATCCCTAAACTCGGAATGGTTATCTTTACATCTATTACTGTCTTAGGGCTTACGTCTATCTATTTCGATCCCTAGACTCTATGAATTTCCTTTGTTTGATATAATCCCTAGCCTATAGGGATCCTCTTTTATCTGCCACTGTCTTTAGAGTCTTAGGATTTTGACCTCAATAGGTTGATAGAAAACCATCCCACAAAGGATGTCCTCGCTAATGCACGCCATGTGGCCTATATCAAGCCATGGGATTTGGTGATTGTTGACCACTCACCATGTACTCTCTTCCATACTATTCTCTAAAGTCGAAACTTCATCTCAATCGTCCGTTGGTCTATCATAACTCCCAGCCTATAGGAATTCCCACCCCTCTGTTACAATCCCTAACTTGTAGGGATTCCTCTTTGTTTTTCATTGCCCATAATCGTTAAGGAGTTCCTGTTTGTCTCATTCTATGAGTCAGTGTAGGTCCATAATCCTTAAGGAGTTCCTGTCTATCTCAATCTTTGAGTCAGTATAGGGTATCCTTATTTCCATGTCTATCATTAAACTCGTATCGGGTACCCTTATGTTTACCTTTATACTACGTCCACGTCACATATCAATGAATTTTTTTTTGCATATCCTTAAAAGCCAAAAAATATTTTTGCATACCCATGCATTTCCACCTTCTCCCTTATCCAAATATTATTCATATGCTAGCTGATTTCTTGGTACCCGCAAACGAACTTAGGAAAGTATGAAATTATGCAAGGAGGAGATTAAGCATTGGAGATTCATTGGAGCTTGGTCCCATAAATCTTATTATGGAGAAAAGGCAGCCCTTCACCATGACAACTACATGCCTACACAGCGCCTCAAATACCATTACTACTAGTGATTTCTCTACATCAAGAACAATTGCCCTATCAACAGAATTGGTATGCCCAAGAAGAGCCCATGTACACCCCCATGCTTTGACAAGTCCAAAAACTACGAAGCATCTCCTGAAGTCATATGGATCAACAAAGGATCTCTTCCATAGGATCATTAGGCTTTATTAATTACAAATTGTAATTTCCTAGTTGCTAAGTTTCATTTGGCGTAAATTTGTATCTTTGGATCAATAATTCTAATAAAATAATCATGCATGTTTTTGAAATCAGTTCATTCTTATTCACTCTTTCATCACTTTCCATTTCACATTTCACTCTTCCATTCTCAATTTTGTTTAACAAACTTTGAGGGAGAATGATGAAAACTAAATAACTAAATTTTTCTAAACTATGCTTGAAATGGTAAGACCGAGCTGACGATGTAAGGCATTGTTTCACTCCCCAAATTGTGGAGATATAAGGAAGTTAATCCGTAGTTAACCCCCTCGATCCAGAAGTTGGAGTTTTGTTCTATTTTATAAAAACCCTTAATTTTAACAAAGGGTAGAGCAGTCTTTCAATTATTTCAACGATGCATTCAAATCCTAGGAGAATAGGACCATCTAAGCAAAGGTTCAAGCATATCTACTTCCTCTATATATCATTGAGGAAACCATCTAAGCAAAGGTTCGAGCACATCATCTTCCCCGTGCTCATCAACAAAGATTGACGAAGCAATCAATAAAGACAAAGTCCACGACATCTTCTTCCTCAATACATCATTCAATATCGAGGAAACAATAAAGACGAAGCTTACAATAATCAGTATGGCAGTCATAAATGTTCAAAATAAAAAAATAATAAAGCCCGCTAAGTCAAGTAAAAATATAAAAAAAACTTGACTTAGACAAAAGTTAGGATATACCGATGGATCAAAATTCAAAAGAATCAGTCCATGCAAAAATAAGGGATTGAAAACAAACTAATGGGAGAACAATCTTATGACTGTCACCTCAAGAATCTTCAAGGCTTCTCATCAACACTTGGATCTTATCAATGCTTTTCACCAGTGCTTGGATCTTTATCTACGCTTCTCATCATCTGAGCAACTACAAAATTTCTCTTGAAGATTAAACACATTTGTTGCATTAATTGAACTTAGGATCGAATAAAATCAAGGAGAATAGGGTGGGCTAAATAAATTTTGAGCCTTATATCCTTTGTTTCTTAAACCCCGAACCAAGGCCACATTATAAGCTTCAAAAGTCCTAATTGAAGCAAGGTTAACTATGAAAGCATACTTGGAAAATTTTGTGTTATACTGACTCCTTTGTTTGTTAAAACTATTACTAACCACATCGCTTCCTCGAATTTCCATCTCTAATCAACCATTTCTATTCAAAATTCGATTTCAAAACTTGCATGTGCATCAAACATAATTACTTTAAAAAAATGTACAATTTTATATACGAATAAACACTTAGCATCAAAGGAGATCTCAAGAATTGGTTTAATCAAAAGAGATCCATTTTAAAATGCTTCTAACTAGGTGGAAAAGCATCCAAAAAAGAACCCTATATTCATCAGCAAGACTATTGATCGTAGGTGCATGTCACATGAAGATCTTATTGACGAGGGGTGATCATTCTGAGATTCAATCAACTTGGATCATGTTTCAAAGTTCCGTTCAATCAGGGGAATACCTTTCGAAGGAGCATTCCTTAATCAAGTCATATTACAATAGGGTAAGACTCGGTTTTCTAGTTTTAACAAACTTCTCAAGGCCCTAATAATCAAGGGGAAACCTTCAAGACGTAAATGTTGGGGCAGTACATACGAAGTTCATCCTACTGCATGTAAGGTCCAAATTCCCCTTCAAGCAACTTCAAATAAAAACTTTTCAAGCTTCTAATACTTAGGGAAATCTATGTCAAGTTCATGGTGAGGTCTAAGTTCTTTCTAAGGGTACTTCCTCCAGATCCTAAAGATTGAGGGGCACATCTTTAAAAATTCGAATGTTGGGGAAAACCATTGTGAGGCTCGATCAAAAGGAGTTGATTCAAAATAGTTTATCAAATCCAAACATTTTCAAGAGACTTTTAATTAGGGGCATATTTCAAGATAGTGGGGACATTCATATTATGATCAAACTATTTCCAAGCTCATATCAATGAGAATCTGCTCCAAGACCCAAGATATTCCATATAGGGGCAAGTTCTCTACGTACTTTCATAATCTCCAGCGAATCTTTCTCCTACATCAGCAATCTTCGAGTTCAAATTGATTATCGGGAAATCATTATAGCATAAAATTCAACCATCATGTGACAAGAAACCTTTTTACATAGGCAACCTCTCAACGTATTAACCACTTGCAACAGTCAAAAGCATATGTGTCGGCATAAATCATTGTCATACATTCATTAGGTTACTTAGATTTAAAATCAAGCTATACCTATCATCTCATATGGCTGACGAATTCCGACAACATGGGTCTAAACAAGGGTCCAATCTTACTTGGTGTCAACCCTTAAGCCCGATTGGCACCTCAAAAGTCCAACATCTATTGATATATATATCCGAGTTACACATTACATGCATTGTTCAGTCATTCTACACATTAACACCTACATATGCATACATAAATAACGTATCATAAACCAGAACATAGGACTTCCCGTAAAAAAAACCTGAGTCAATTTCTAGAGGAGCCACTATACTCAATCCAAGTACAATCTTCAGTTGAGTCAATAACATATCTCTGACTATTTCTCCCAATGAGTCTGTTGTAGAAGTATTCTTCGTCAAACTGAATTGTAAGCAGCCTTATGTACAACTGTCTAAGACGTCTTACATACAACCATCAAAGTTGTGAGCAACCTCACACTTTTCAATCACCTGATCAACATCTCGTGGTGACCTTACCGATGGCAGCGACCCTTCCAGCTGTTACACCATTTTAAGCCACCAAGTTGATACTATTCCAATAGCCCTACTAACATTGGCATAAAGTCCAATTCTCTTCTCGAAGTGTTCCAATTTCCAGTTGGAAGCTAATCCTTATCACCAGTTCTTGGACGGTAGCCCACCTTAGGCACAAATTCCACATTTCAAATAAAATGGGCATTACATTTATCAATCATCACATCATTTCAATTCATAATATTATCATATTAAGCGTACATACCATGCATCATGCATACATCAAGCATAATCATATCAAACATGAATACATACATTACATTCAATTATATATGCCTATGAAAACTGCGGAAATTCATCCAAGATCCAAACTCAACATTATCCACTCTTCATACTATCACTATAGCCACCTCGGTTGAGAACAAACACAACCGTTAGAGGTATCGCTATCAAAATTTCACTATGCAACTTACCTATGATTCATATCCAAAGCCTAGTCATCACTAGCATCCGGACGTTACACGGGCAATTATCAAATTCAAAGTTTTCAAGTTCAAACCTTTCAAAATATTCAATTGTATTTGGTTATCATGTTGAACAAGCCTCAGTTGAGAACAGACACAACCGACTTCATTAGAAAAATTTTGGGGTCTATTTATTCATGTTGATAGTGTTGGTTGAGAATAGACACAACCGACATCATCAATGAATTTGGGGTTCATTTCTTCATGTTAATAGTCTTGGTTGAGAGTAGACACAACCGACATCATTAGTGAATTTAGGGTTCAATTCTTCAAGTTAATCTAGTCTTGGTTGAAAACAGCACAACCGAAATCATCAATGAAACACCTTGGGGCCCTTTGTCAGATTATCAAAGCAAGCAATTACCTTGGTTGAGAACATACACAACCGGTAAAACTCCAATCTCATCTTTGATCTAGTTATCTAAGATTCGATCACCAAAACATTTTTCAATCATCTACCCCCTAGGTTGTGGTAGGTGTGTGAATTACCAGGTTCATATTATTCATTCCCTAGGTTGCAATGAATACGGGAATCTATCTGTGTGCCGTTTATCCCCTAGGTTATGGTAGACGCACAAATTATTCAAATATATATCCCCTAGGTTACAATAGGTATGCAAATTTTCAGGTTTATACTATTCATCCCCTAGGTTGTGATGAATAATGTAAGCCTATCCGTATTGTCTTTTATCCCCTAGGTTGTAGTAAACATGACAAAATATACGATATATCTCATTGCATCAGTCTCCGTGCAGCGAGGTGTTATCAAACTTTGTTTTATTCATCCCATAGGCTGTGATGAATAGAATTGGCGTGTTAAGCTTACTATGTTAGTCTCCATGCGTTAGTAAGATACTTTCCACCTATAGCATCTACTCTCTAAGTTGTAGTGAATATACGACACCTGCGATATAACTCATTGTGTTAGTCTCGAAGAAACAATAAGTTATCTTTCTCTCAGCGATATAATTTGTTGTGTTAGTCTCCATGCAACGATGGATTATCGAACTATGTGGTATTCATCCCCTAGTTTGCGATGAATATGCGAAATCCGCGTCATAATCTTGCTACGTTAGTCTCAAAGCTTTAGTAATTAGAAATTTCAAACTAGTATATTACTGCGATGTAGCTTGCTGCATTAGTCTTCATGTAGCAATCAACAATCAATCTTTCAACTTGTGTTGTTTACCTCCTAGGTTATGGTATATACGCAAAAAATATGATCTCTTTTTCTAGGTATTGAAGAGTTATCTACATTGTCATATCTGGATCAATCTTACTCTTTAATTTTTACTCTTTACTCAAACTCTGGTAGGAAGATACATCCTCATTGTTGCCTATATACTTTTGTTCAAATTCTGGTAAGGTGATACATCATCATCTTTGCCTATTTTTTCAAAACTCATGGGGGAATCCTTTACATCGTCTCCTTATCTAGCCAACTCTTGGTCAAATTTTGGGGTCTTCCATCATTGAATAATCCTCCGATTCGAATATATGAGACCTGTGCATTCTCGTACCATTCAATCGAAGAATGATTAAATATGGGCAGCTGTCATACCCCAAATTTTCCTGCCCTTTATTTCTACGGTTAAAAATATTTTCAACATTGGTTTTATAATATTATTTAATTTTTATAAATATTCGCTTCCAAACCTATTTAAAAATATAATAATTTATTTAAGATCATTTGTATTTTTGAATAAACAAATACTTGCTCGTCTTCATGTACTTTCAATTGACTTTTTATTTCGAATAAGTAATATAGCACATTCAGTAAGGAATTAAGCTTTCAAGTATGATGTTGCGAGTTTGAATCTTGTGTGTTGCACTTTTTTTTTTGCATTTTTCAGTTTTATAGAATTCTAACCTTATTCCAATTTTTTTTATTCTAAAAAATCATCAAAAATGGTATTTTTTATATTTTTGTTTCTAATTTTCGTTTTTTATTTAAAGAAATTTTTAAATGATAATATTTTATTTAATTTTGTGCATTTCTTAGTAAAAAAAAGAGTAAAAAAACCAATAAAAAATATATAAGGTAAGTTTTCATTTAACTTTGGATCCAACGCAATTAACATTAAAATTTTGGATTTAATTTGTTCTATTTTTAGGAAAAATTAAAATAAATATATTTTATGTTAATTTTCTTTTATTATTGATTTTATCTTGATTATTTTCTATATTTGTTTAACCTAATTTTTTTGTATAAATAATGTCTCAATTTTATACTTTTAGAGGAGGTCAATTCTCATATCTATTCTTACACTAAGATGCCAAATCTATACTCAACAATTTTCATATAATTTTCTCACACACTACACTGATACAAAAATATCTTTTTATTCTCACACTACATATTCACAATCTGTACATATTTGAACATATTTTCTTTCAATACCTCAAAAGCTTCACCAAACCGCAACCACTGTCGGCAACCTCTACCTCCACCATGTATGTTATTAAATGTTTTTATTTGATAAATTTTGTTGTTTGTTTTGATATAGAAATAGGTCAAAGAAGGTGAGAAATAGAGTGGCACAAGAACAATAATCTAACAGGGAATTCAACAGCAAGTCACAAAACAAAATCTGGAAAAATATATATATTTGTTGTGCTTTTTGTCTTTGTTGTGCAGGAAAACAAAGAAATAGTATGAAGAATTATGAGGCTCACATTCACCACTCACGATGACTACTTCCGACTGACAGATTCCTCTGTATGTAGAATTGATGCGAGCTTGCAGATCCACGACCATGCATGTCCAAATTTCGGCGAATCTCCTTCTGCGATTCCGCCTTCTCACAGGATATCCACAACCGCCCGTAAATCCGAATCGTCACTGTGAAGTCCTCTTTTTAGTTTGATCAGATTTATGTGTTCATTTTTTTGTTTGTTTTATCCTTTTTTGGCAAATGAAACAAGAGATAAGAAGATGAAATACTTAGAGAAAGGTTAAGATATGTGTTCACGAGATCTGGTTGCAAGGTTATGAGATAGTTTTTTTCTTCTTTATTTAATGATAAATTCTTCACTTGTTAGTGGCTCATTGGTCAATTGGTAAACATTGGAAAAGTCAAAATTAATATCCTCTTTGCTAAAGGTACCGCCCCAAGCTCTTTCTATTTCACATTTTTATTTTTTAATTATTAATTCAAGTTAAGATATAACAAGTGTATTAGTTGGTCTTATGGGCTCTTGCTGAACAAATCCCCCAGATTTTCTACAATGTTAGGAATTAAACCCCCTCTGCGCTTGGGCCTAAATTCAATATCTGAATTCAGGGTCCTATTTTTACTTAACTCAAATAAAATACACCCCCTACGTTATTATTAATTTTTTTATTATTTATATTATTATTATAATTTTATATTTAATATATTTATAAATTATAAAATATTTACTATTATTATTAAAAATTAAATATTTATTTTTTCCTAATTCATCCAAATATTTTATTACATAAAAATTATTTTTGTCATGCTTTAAGAAGATTTTTTTATATTAATACATTTAAAAAATAACTAACCAACACCAAATATTTCTTTTATAATTTTATTAAATCCAAGATGATTTTCAAAAAGGATTATGAAGATACTTTTAATTCATTGCGAACTTCGTCTAACAACTCCATTATTCATACACCCAGGCTGAGTACAAGGAAAATCTAAAGTATCTTCGTATTCCATAAAAAACACCAACCAACTACGAACTACGAACTACAAACTTCGAATTGAGACTCTGATTTCTCATAAGAGGATACATAGGCATACGACTAAAATCGTGGCGAGTTCCCATAATAAAAATTAAAACCTTATTTCCTAAGCCATAATTCTAAACCCTTGTATCCTTGTGAACAAGGTAGATGAGGGGTGCCTAACACCTCCTCTTAGTCTAAGAACTAGTCAAACAACTTAGAATATCTGATCAAATTAGGGTTATCCTTTTATTCCCTTCCTAAATAGAAAATTAAGGGTGGCGACTCTCATTTTTAAATCAGTTACGACACTAGCGTCAAATAGACTACTGAGATTCCCAAGATTGTTTGATTTTCAAATTAATTTCTTGTATTTTCAAACCCTTTTTCTCTCCCCAATGCTTAAGGATAGCTAGTTGAGGCACCTCTTTTTCCAATGAAATAATTATCATCAATAAAAGCATTTTGGTCGTTCCCAATAAGATTTATTCCTTTTTATTTATTTATTGTTTTAAAAGAATGGAAATTCTTATTCATACATTTTTCTTTTTCCTTTTTTAAAAATAAATAAATCATACAGATCAAAAAATGAACCAATTGAAGACTACAACGATATAATCCCGTGTAACTTTGAATTTCCAATTAGCCATGCCAACGAGCATTTTAAGGATGATTGTGAATTTCCCCATGAGTTAACAAGGTTGCTAGAACACGGTTCTGAGGTTATCCAACCACATCAAGAGCCAGTGGAAGAGTTTAATTTGGGAACCGAAGATGACAAAGAAGATATTAAAATTGGATTTTCATTAAAGGATAGTAAACTAGAAAAGTTGGTCGAACTCTTCCAAGAATATATGGAGGTGTTTGTATGGTCTTATCTGGATATGCTAGGATTAATATGTACATAGTAAAGCATAAGTTACCATTAAAGCCAAAGTTTGCTCCAGTTAAGCAAAAGTTGAGAAGGACTAGGCCTGGCATGTCACTCAAGATAAGAGAAGATGTCAAGAGGTGATGGTTAATTTTCGCAAGTGCACGGACCTATCGAAGTAATATAAAAAATTGTCAAACCTACAAAGACGAATAGTCAAATCTATCATTACCAATTGGTACGGTGTTTAATCTAAGGTGATTGAATTAATAATGAAAAGAGATGAAGTAAATAAATTCATATGAATAATAATATTGGAATGCAATTAAAATCAATCAACAACAGTCTAATCGTGTCTATTAAGATTACTTACAGGGAAATATTTTCTACTTTGAAAAGAATCAATTTAACGGGAACTGTCGCTTTCACGTATTCATAATCAAATTTACTCTCTAATTTAAGCCGTCCATTGTCACTTATGGAAGGTTCTTGTCACGTTAAATTAGTAAACCTATTTTTTAAGAAATTAAACTCTTAACTCAGATGAAAAGGGATTTTGATTAGAAAGTGTAACTAAAAAGGGTTCCAGGCTTTCGCTTAGGTAACCAGATCCTAAACCTATAAACACACACTTTCATAAATGGTTTTAAAATCAATTTCTAGAAATATTAGAATCTTCTAATTAATTATCAAAGTAATTTTGCGGTATTTATTAATAAAAATCAAACCAATTTTAGTGTTTAATGTCAGATGGCTTTTGATCCTACCCGACGTTTTCACTGTCCCACTTTCGTAGTGACAAATTAAAATAAGTTCAGAAAAATTGTGTTTAAACCAAAACAGCCAAAAAATGTAATCTTAAAGAGACAACATGTAGAGCACCGTCTATTGACGATCCTCACATCCCACCACTAATAAAATAGCTGGACATGTTGATCGGCTATTTAGTGAGTGTAAAATATAACTGTAAGCGCACAACCTATCGTGTAGTTTTAAAAAGATATTGATCCATATAGACCAATAGTCAACTCTAATGTTTCTAGTTGTTACGGTGTTTATCTAAGGCAATTAAAATAGTAGTGAAAAAGAGAAAAAATAAATAAACTTTTGATAAAGACAGATGAATAAAAATACTGGAATGTAATTCACATCAATCAATAATACTCTCATTGTCTCTTCTAAGATTGCTTACGGGGCAATATTTCCTACTTTAAAAAGAATCAATTTAACAGGAACTGTCGCTTTCACGTATTCAGAACCAAGTTTACTCTTAAATTTTTGCCCACCATTGTCACTTATGAAAGGTTCTTATCACGTTAAATTAGTAAACCTATTTTTAAGAAATTAAATTCTTAAATAAGTCAAAAAGTAATTTTGATTGGAAAGTTTAACTTAAAAGGGTTCTGGATTTCGCTCTGGTAACCGGATCCTAAACCTATAAACGCGTCCGCAAATAGTTCTAAAACCTCCTTATGGAAATATCAAATCTTCCTAATTAACTAACAAAGTGCTTTTGCGGTATTTGTTAACCAAAAAACAAACCAATTTTAGTCTTTAGTGTCGAACGAATTTCGATCTTAGCCGAAGTTTTCATGCTTCTCTTTCGCGTAAGCAAATTAAAGTAAGTTCATAAAAATTGTGTTTAAATCAAAATAAACAACAAAGGTGATCCTAAAGAGACAACATGTAGAGCATCGCCTATTGATGACCCTCACATCATAGCACTTAGTAAATTAGCCGAACATGTTCATGGAAAATAAAACATAAACTGTTTTAAGTGCAAAGGTAAACATAATGACGGATAAATAAATGAAGAGAATAAATTCAAGTAAATAAAGCAGGAAAGTAAAGGCAAGACAAAGTAAAGTAAATACTGAATGAATTAAAAACCTACTCCAAACGGAGTTTTGAATCTGGTACAATTGCAATGACTTGAAGTAATTCTTGATGGAATATAAATGGAAGAAATAAAGTTATTGGAAATAAAACTTATACAGGAGTGCTCCAAACTTGATATAGACTCAACCGATTGTGAAATAGTCCTCCAATGTGAAGAGTTATTGCTTTACAATTTGAAAGTATATGGCTTAGGTATGCATAGGCTTGGATCCATCAAATGGTGTAACTAGTGAGGTATTTATATGATTCCAAAAAACCTAAAAAGCCTTGAAAATGCTTCCAACATCGTGGAGAAATTGTAGGGACACTTTGTGGACTCTTGGAGGCTAAGCAAGCATGTTTTCAACTGTCTGGCCATTACAAAGGGCAGCGACCACCACGCCTTCATGGCGACCGCCATGCTCACAAAGTGGGCATGACTTGGTCATCCAACTTGTTATTGTGTGGACCACCCATGGAAACCCTAAGATGAACACCATGGGGGTAGCCATAGATGCAAGCTTTCTCCAAATCTTAGTTTTTTCACCCGTTTTGCTTCGTCTCTGCGCACATAGCTCCGGATTAGTCAATTTCCATAAACAAAGGAAAAATACCAACAGAATACTGGAAATGGGAAGAAAATGATAAGAAAGCAGGCCTAAATCTATTCAAATATAGTACACAAAAAAAAGTCTTCCATTTCTTAGGAAGGTTGAATTACATCTCCCGATTCATCTTACACCTTACTGCAACTTATGAACCAATTTTCAAATTTTTTCTTAAATACCAAGTTGTCGAGTGTAATGAATATTGTCAAGGGGAATTTGAAAATATATAACAATATTTGCAAGATCCAACAATCATGATAAAACACGTCCAAGGGAAACCCCTCATTATGTATTTAATGGTGCTCGATGAGTCAGTGGGTTGCCTGTTGGGGAAACACGATGATACCTGTAGAAAAAACATGAGATTTATTAATTGAGGAAGAATTTCACTAGTTACGAGTTCAAATAAGCACTAATAGAAAGGACTTTTTGTGAATTAGAATGGACTTCTCATTATTTGAGGCAATACATGTTATTCCATACAACTTGGTTGGTGTCGTAGATGGATCTAATCAAGTATATCTTGAGAAATCCGCATTAACTAGAAGGGTTATTTATTAGTAGATTTTATTATTAGAATATGACATTCTATATGTTACACAGAAATATATCAAGGGGAGTGTAATGGTGGAATATTTGGCTAATGAATCTGTAGAGGACTATCAATCAATGCGGTATAAGTTCCCTGATTAAGACATAATGGTTTTAGGCAAGGAAGATGAACCTGGAAACAAGGAAAAATGGACTCTTATATTTGACAGTGCTTCTAATGCACTAGGTCATGGAGTTAGAGTTATTTTAATGTCT
This sequence comes from Vicia faba, assembly GCA_948472305.1. Classification (NCBI taxonomy): domain Eukaryota; kingdom Viridiplantae; phylum Streptophyta; class Magnoliopsida; order Fabales; family Fabaceae; genus Vicia; species Vicia faba. The sequence continues at coordinate 284,393 of CATIWC010001400.1, read as the reverse complement.
ATAGAAAATCATTTAATCCATTTTACAACAAGCTTGTGCTTTGGCTGCACCAATAATATGGGAGAATGTGAAGCATGCAAAATGGGTATTAAATAAACCATTGGCTTAAAAATTAAAGTTCTAGAGGTATATGGAGACTCAACATTGGTTATCCATCAAGTAAAAGGAGAGTGGGAGACCTGCAATGCTAAGCTAATCCCTTATTACTCTCATATAATGGAGTTGACGGATAAGTTTGATGATATTACTTTGCATCATATTCCCCGAGAAGACAACCAACCGTTGCATACCTTGGCCTCCTTATCATTAATGTTTGATACAAATAAAGATCAAGAGGATCCTCTTGTAAAAATCCAAATGTGATATAAACCCACATTTTATCTGTCTGTCGAAGGAGAACCTTACAGAAAGCCTTGGTTTCACGATATCAAATGACATCTCAATAACCAAGAATACCCAATACATATTTAAAATGGAAACAAGAAGACTTCAGGAGGTTGCAAGTCAATTTATTTCTGAATGGTGATGTGCTCTCTAAGAGGAATCACAATATGGTTTTCCCTCAGATGTGTTGATAAGCCAAAAGCTGACTCCATGAAGGTTCTTTTAGGACTAATGCCAATGTGCATGCGATGGCTAGGAAAATTTTAAAGGCCGCATATTATTGGCTGACCATGGAAAATGAGTGTTTCAACTATCTAAGGAAATTCCACAAATGCTAAATCTTTGCTGACAAAGTGCATGCACCACTAGCTCCTTTGAATGTTTTGACAACATCATGGACATTCTCTATGTTGGGAATTGACATGATTGGAATCATTGAACCAAAAGTTTCAAACAAACATCAAGTCATCTTGGTCGCCATTGATTACTTCATAAAATGGGTTGAAGTCAAATATGATAACACAAGTAGTTGTTAAAATCATCAAAAGAGCGATAATTTGTCGCTATGGACTCTAAATTAAGATCATCACCAAAAATGCCACCAACCTGAACAACAAAATGATGAAAGACTTATGCGAGAGCTTCAAAATTGAGCACCACCACTGATCACCATGTCGTCCAAAGATGAATATAGTTGTAGAAGAAGAAAATAAGAAACCAAAAAGATCCTACAAAAGATGGTGAAGACCTTCAAGGACAAGCACAAAATGCTTCCCTTCGTGTTACATAACTATAGAACATCAAATCATACATAATAAGGGGCAATCCCCTTCTCACTTGTGTATAGAATATAAGTTGTACATCCTATTAAATTGAAATTCATTCAATGAGATTCTTGATGGAGACTAAGCTGGAAGAAGCATAGTTGGCCCATGAAAGATCTAACAAACTGAACCTCTTTGAAGAAAAGAGAAAGATAGATTTATGTCATGTTCAATTGTATCAAATAAGATTCAAAATATCATTTGACAAGAAATTTTATCCTCGAGAGTTCTTGGAGGATGACCTTGTACTAAAAAAGATACTACCTATTAAAAAGGATTACTGGAAATGGACCTCAAACTATGAAGGTTCATACGCTTTGAAGAAGGCCTTCTTTGGTAGAGATTTTATACTTAAAACCATGGATGGAGAAGAGTCTCTACTCCTAGTTAACTCTAATGGAGTAAGAAATTTCTATGCTTAACCAATGCATGGAAAAAGCTGCTAAGTCGAAAACCTAAAAAGGTGGCTTAGGCAAAAATTAGGGCGTCCGGATGGATCAAAGACTCGAAAGAGCAGCCAAGGAAAAAGTTAGGGGGTACAAAAATAAGAAAAAAAACCGCTAATTTGAAAACCTGAAAATGAGACTTAGGAAAAATTTAGGGCATCCCGATGGACTAAAAACTCAAACGAGTGGTCTAGGAAAAAGTGACAGATTTCCAAATAAGGAAAAAAGATTTAAACAAACAAGCATGCTCAAAACACAAAAGATGAAGATGAGAAAAAATAATCTATTCGCTCTCCCCAAAAGCAAAATACTGTGGATTTAGAGCTATGGTGAAAACAACTTTTGTTGTGATCTAATGGAAGTCCAAATATTTCCCCATTGCCATTTCTATCGACATCTTTATGCCTAGATTTTCTTTTCCCTTTACATAGTTACTCCTTTGAGAGTTTCCAGTCCATGTATGAGTCAAATTTTGGGCAAATAATACAAATTCCACTTTTATTCCTTCTTTGTAAAAATTATTTTTCCAAATGCAATTTATTTTTTATAATAAGCATTGAAACATTGGAATAGTAAAAGCATTGAAAAACATAAATACTTTGATATATGAAAACTTCTAGGAAAAACCAATGATTTTCGACGGTTCGTCAAGTTCACAGAGTATAAAATAATCTGAGATCATCATAAATCAACAAAACACAAAATGAAATCCACCATTTTAAAGAAAAAATAGCACCATGCATACAAGAAACCCAACAAACTTAGGGTATGAATAAGTCATTATTATTATCATTGTAACCATGGAGTGTTCGAGATCTTGAGTATATGAGAATCAAAGATTTTTTGACACATTACATGCACGTATCAGTCATCACACTTCATGCATTCTCTCACTATTAACACACATATTTTATTTGGTGTACTAAGCCAAAAGTTCATTGATATTAGGCATATAACCTTATATATAAGCACATCCCATATTCAACCATCATGCATAACATTAATCATGTTCAACTCTCACTCGTACCCCAAGCTCAACTTTCATTGGAACATGTCTTTTAATATTCAAATCCCAATCTTCATTGGCACCTGTAGTTTAGATTTCAAATCCCAATTGTCATTGACACTTGTCATTTAAATTTCAAAGCCAAATAATCATTGACATCTGTCATATAAATTCCAAAGCCCAAATTTCATTGTCACTTGTGTATTAATTTTCAAAGCACAATCATCATTGACTCATGTCATTTAAATTACAAATCCCAATCATCATTATCACTTGTCATTTAAATTTCAAAGACCAATTTTCATTGGCACATGTCATTTCATTTTCAAAGCCTGTTAGTGTTAGATCCATGGTTTTATGATTGACATAATTTTTTCTAAAACATGGTTCAAAATGATGTTGATCATGATGTCACAACATCTTGATGAACTGTCATGACAAGTTCAGCTGTCATGCTTATCAGACAGATGTTGAGCCATATGTCTTGACATCTTGGCCTATTGTACAATAGGTGCTGCTATTATATCTCTTGACAAATTTTATTTGATTTTGTGGGATCCTTCTAGATATATCTCATTATTTTGCGCTGGTCAAAGAGATTTTATTAGGAACAATGCAGATTTGATTTGGTTTCATTAAAAAGGATCTTCGAGACTTTTTAGAAAACTTTAAAGATTTGTTCATATTCTTCGAGACCTGATTTAAAATAAAAGATTGGATTTGATTTGAAGAGTCCAAGCCCATTCTACAGGAATTTATAAATAAAGACTTGCTAAACCTAAAATAGCAAGCATTCACATTAAAGAAACTGTGGGTACAATATAAGGGTTTATGGTTTTGGGAGTCTTTGTGTTTTCTTTGTATGTCACTCATGTATCTTTCATACATTGAGGTTGACTGATTGTTCTTAGTTGATTCTTTTAGGAAAAACTAAGTATTGTTATCACTCATAAGCTTTTAATAAAAGAGCTGAGTATTGTATTTGAAGTGTAATCATATATTTGGTTGTTTTAATTCTAGTCACGAGATTGTGACTATTGGTATTGCCGAGGTGATTCTGAGTGAGAGGGGGTTCTCATATCTAGGAGGTTCGTAAGTAGAAATTGCATATGGTAATGATTAGGAGATAAGTTATAAACTGGATTTTTTAGGCTTTGAACTAATATTATTATAGTGGTTTTCCTTCCTGGCTTGGTAGCCCTTGAGTAGGTGACGTTGCACCAAACTGAGTTTACAATTGATTGAGTTTTTTAATTTTTGCAATTTATTTTCTACACAATCTATAGTTTTAGCAAGTATTTTCTGTCAGTAGTGATGTCATAACATATGTCTTGACATTTTGTTGGTGTTAGAATATCCATCTTTACATCTGTATTGCAAGTGCCAAAAATTAAGTTAGGTCTATGATTTTGTGATTAATAATAATTTTGGTAAAACAATGTATCATAACAAGATGTTGAGAAAGATGTCATGACATACAGACCAACTGATATAGCAAGCACTACAACTCTTCTTGGATGGATTTGATTTGATTCTATGAGATTCTCTACGGATAAATCTCACATATTTGTGCAGGCCAAGAAGGATATTTTTGGAACAAGTGATTTTATCTCCAACTAAGCATTAGTTTCTAAAATTTTATGTTGAGACAATTTAGGAATCTTGTTATGTTTTTATTCCATAATTCATAGAGGTTACTTTACATAATTTGTGCAGCCATCAGTTTGTGAATCTACAACAAATTGAGTGGAGAATTTGAAGCCCGTGGATAGTTGAGGAGTTTAAAAGGAAAAATAACTTAAACCTAATATAACTAGTGATAAATAAATGGAGGCTTTGTTATTCAAGAGTCTTAGGGTTTTGAGAGTTTTTCTATTATCCTTTGTTTTTGTATGTCACTTATGTATCTTTTTTGATGCATTGAGGTTGACTGATTGTTCATTGTTCATTGTGATTCACTCATGAGCTTTTAATAAAAGAGTGTAATCTATTTAATTGGAAGTGTGTTCTTCAATTTTTGTATTGTTATTGTCAATGAGGTGATAACGGGAAGTGAGAGGGGGTTCTCATATGTAGGAGGTTCCTATGTAGAATCTACATGGGTAGTAATTAGGTGATAATTTGAGAACTAGGATTGTTTAAGCTTTGACCTAATACTATTGTAGTGAATTTTTTTCCTGGCTTTGATGCCCCCCAGAGTAGGTGTTATTGCACTGAATTGGGTAAACATTAGACTGTGTTATTTATCTTCGGCAGTTTACCTTTTGCATGATTTATTATTTTGTAAACTGCACTATCAGTAAGATAATATCTTAACATCTTTCTTGATATTGTGTTTTGGTGTTGCGACATTAGTTTTAACATCTTTCTAGTGTGCAAGAATTTCAATTGGCATATGAGCAGACACTTTGTTCTAATATTGGGTGAGCTCTAGGGTGAATATTTTCTGTTACTATTGACAAGGAAGGAGGATACAATAACATACCACCTCTGTTAGATGGTGACAACTATGACTATTGGAAGGCTCGTATGGTAGATTTTCTAAAATCCATGGACAACAAATCTTGGATGGTTGTTTTGAAAGGTTGGTACTATCCTGTTATGAAGGACAAATATGGGAATGAGTATTTGAAATCAGAAGATACTGGCATAAAGAGGAATATGAATTAGGTCTTGGAAATTCCAAAGCTTTGAATGCTCTATTCAATGGATTTGACAAGAATGTATTCAGGTTAATAAATACTTGTATTGTAGCTAAATATGATTAGGAAATTCTCATGACAACTCATGAAGGCACTTATAAAGTTAAGATGTATAGACTTCAACCTCTCACTAACAAATTTGAGAATCTAAAGATTGTTGATGATGAAAGCATTAAGGACTTTCACATGAATGTTCTTGAAATAGAAAATGCATCTAGTGCCTTGGGAGAAAAGATGTCAAAAGATAAGTTGGTTAGAAAAATTCTCAGGTCTCTACTAAGATATTTGACATGAAACTAACAATTATTGAAGAAGTTTAAGACATCAACAAACATGAGAGTTGGTGAACTTATTGGGTCACTTCAAACATTTGAACTGTCTATAAGTGACAAGTTTGAGAAGAAGCACAAGAGCATAGCTTTTGTGTCCAATGCTGAAGATAAAGAGGTTCAAATTGATCTAGATATTGAGGAAGGATTGCCAAATACCATTGTATTACTTGGGAAACAATTCAATAGAATTCTAAAGAGAATGGAAAGGAAGGGAAGACCAAATTCCAAGAACATCCCATCTGACATCAGAGAAATAACTATGATTCTCAAAAGAATACCAGAACTGAAGAGAAGACCAATCAAAGAAAATGCATTCAATAATTTGAGTGTGAAGGATTTGATCACGTTAGGCCAGAATGTCCCACCTTCCTCAAGAAACAAAAAAAAGGTTTTTCGTTATCTTGGCCTAATGATGATAAGTAAGAAGATGAACCTAACACTGAGACTGTCAAACTTGTGACTTCTCTCACTGGAAGATGGGCAAATGATGCAAATTATTGTGATAAAAATGTCCTCTATGAAGATATGGATGTTTCCTTTCAAGGAAACTTATGACAGGTGTGAATAAAACCCTAAGATAGAAGAAAATCATAAAAAGATGATAGTTGAATTGGAGAATAAAAAGAACAAACTTCTATGTACTGTCTCTCATCTACAATATGAGGTAACTCTCTTAAACGCCAAGCTTGACAACATAACAAATTCCTTGAGAAGGATGAAAAATGGAACTAATATGATGAAAGAGGCTGAAGATACAAGAGTTAATTATCAATATGATGATAAACAAAGGAAAATGTGTGTAGAGAAATTCATTCCTTCTCAAAAGAATAAAATGATCACCGTGTACACCCACATGTTACAACATCCTGGAAGATATAATGAAATTCCAACTACATACCAACCCTCACCTTGGAGATATCATTACTGTGGCGAGTATAGTTATATAAAGCCTTTTTTTTATAGATTGTATGAAGTTCAAAAACCTTCAACTCATTCTAGGGCTAATCATGTGAGTAAGAAGAGAACTTCTAAAGATACAAATGTTAACCTTATAGCTCATACTTATTTGAGAGACTCAACTAGAGAATACTGGTACTTTGGCAGTGGATGCTTTAGACATATGACAAGGGTTCAAAAGTTGTTGGTGGATATTAGGTCTTAGCCTGTAGGCTCTATCAGATTTGGTGATGGGTTTAAATGTGAAATTAAGGGAGTGGGAGAATAAGTGTGTGCTGACTCTCCTAGTCTAGAAGACGTTCTTATTATGAAAGGACTAACTGCTAATATTATCAACATATGTCAGTTGTGTGGCCAAGGATTGTTAGTTAACTTTTCAAAGTCAGAATGTTTGGTCAAAGATGATAAATATACTATTATGAAGAATGACATAAGGTAAAAATACAATTGTTATCTATAGGAACCTCGAGTAACTATCTATTCTTTCACATGTTTAATGACCAAGGAGAGGTGAAGCCGTGGCACCAAAAGCTTGGACACTTTTATCTAAAGGGAATGAAGGAAATCATATCTGAATAAACTATTAGAGGTATGCCAGAACTCAAGATTCAAATCACAATAGTGCAAGCAAATTACTACAGAAGCTATTTTGTTGAGTGTGAGAATAAGAAGCAAACCAAGATGTCAAATCCAGAGTTGCAACATCAGACTACTTCCAAAACGTCGTAACTACTTCATATGGATTTAATGGGACCAATGCAGGTAGAATGCTTGGGTGAAAAGAGGTATGTCTATGTGGTTATAGATGATTTTTCAGGGTTTACATGGGTGAACTTTCTTAGAGAAAAATCAGACACCTTTGAAGTATTTAAAGATCTGTGTCAAAGTATTCAAAAGGAAAAGAATAATGTGATTGTGAAGATTAGAAGTGACCATGACAAGGAGTTTGAGAATGCAAAATTCTCTGAATTTTGTGCTTATTAAGGTATCAATTATGAATTTTATTTTCCTATCACTTTCCATCCAAATGGAATTGTGTAGCAAAAGACTAGAGCTATACAATAATCAACTATAATCATGCTTCATGCTAAGCATTTGGCATATCATTTTTAGGCTGAAACTATGAATATTGCATGCTATATTCATAATAGGGCCACTTTGAGGGGAGATAATTCAGCTAGTCTCTTGAGTTATGGAAAATAAGGAAGCCTACAATGAAATATTTTCATGTCCTTGGAAGAAAAATGCTAAATCTTGACTGACAAAAAACATAAGGGTAAGATGGATCCCATAAGTGATGAAGGAATATTTCTGGGTAACTCTTCAAATAACATAGCTTATAGAGATTTTAATTCCAGAACTAGAGTTATAATGGAATCTATAAGTGTTGTGACTAATGACTCCATCACTGAAAAAGGGATTAATGTCGAAGACTATGTTGGAACATCTTCAGTGTAGACTGATGAGGTAGGAAAAGATGTAATTTGTGAATTCACAAGTATTGAATCAGATAGTCCTCAAATCAACAAAGGTTTCTTTAATAGAAATTAGAATGAGCATTCTGAGGAAATCATTACAAGAAACCTTAATAAGGTGGACGCCACTGGATCCAATATGAAGATATCAAGTTCATGTTTTGTCTTTAAACTTGAACCTAAGATGAGTCCTATTACTCAAGAAAAGAAAATCTTAAAATGTATCATTAGAACAAGTTTTTATGGTGTACTATATTCTCACAACAAACATTTCATGTTGGAAGAATTGTGTAAGGCAAATAGGGATAATAGTGGTGATGACATAAAATGAACTTCTGATGGATGTTTCTCCTTAAGAAAAAGTCTAATTTATTGGTTCAATAAGAAGAAAATATGTGCTTATTTGTGTTAGTAACATGGTTTTGTGGATTGACAACATTTTGCTAAAACATGGTTTTGACCAGATGTCACGATGTCATAACATTTGGTTATGTTATGTAGCAGGCTTGCGCTGTTGTGTTTTTAAATCTTGACATATTTGATTCGATTCTGTTATATTTCTTTTGGATATATTTCAGATATTCCTGCAGGTCAAGAAGATTTTTTTGGAACAAATTTATATCTCCAGCTATACATTTGTTACTTAATTGGGCCTTGAGACAATTTTTAGTAAACTTTTCATTGGTTTTTCCAAGATTGAAGGAGATTTGCTACACAATTGGTGCATCACTATGCTTATGGATCAAGAAACTTCTGCACTCAAAATATCAAAGCCCTTAGACTGCAAAGTTGTATTTATAGGGGAATCCTAACTTAATGTAATTTAATTTTCAACAATTGTAAAATTAGGGGAAGCATAAGTCTTAGGTTTTGAGAGTCTCTTATGTAGTTTGTAAGTCACCCGTGTATCTTTTGATACTATGTGGGCGACTGATTTTTACTTGACTATTAGTCAAGTTAATGTTCTAACTCAGAATCCTTTAGGTAATTAGTTAAGTATTGTTACCACTCGAAGCTTTTAAGAAAGAGTTTGAGTTTTTGAATTTTAAGTTTAATCTTATAATTTGGGTTGTATTTATTATAGTAATTGGGATTGGGACTGTTAGATATCTCTAAGTTGAATTATAAAGTGAGATGGAGATTTCTCATATTTAGGGAGGACCTAGGTAAAAGTTGCATTGGGTAGGGATTAGATGAGAAGTTGTAAATTGGGGAGTTTAGCTTTGAACTAATACTGCTGATAGTGGACTTCGTTCCTTGCTTGGTATCCCTCAGATGTATGTGAGTTTGCACCGAATTGGGTTAACAACTCTATGTGTTATTTATCATTCTGCAATTTTATTTTTGTATCACTTATAGCATAATTGATCTGTTCTGCTACCAGATGTTGTAACATCTATCTTAACATCATGTTATGATGTTGCGATGTACGTATGTTACCTATACCAAATTTTCAATTGGTATCAGAGTAGGAACCCTGGTTGGGTGAGTTTTACAGGGATATATTTCTGGTACTATGTGTCTTTTGCTAAATCTAGAGTGATACCATTCTAGTAATCAATGGACTATAGAAGTGTGATGTTTATCAGGTTGGAAGAATCCTGGTGATTTAAAAGACATAAGAAATGAGTATTTGTTTGAAGTTATCAATACCACCATCTATGGAATTGATAATTTTTTTCATACTATACATCACTTGTACTATGGTTAAAGATACTTGGGAAATATCTCAAGTCCACTCATAAAGGAATATCTAAGTGTGTTTGGAATAAAATGTTCAAATGTGAGGCTGATCAAGATGAAGATTCTGAGGTCTTTACTCCGAGGTTTGACATGAAAGTGACAAGCCATTGAATAAAGACAAGAGCTTGGTATCTAGTCTCTATTAAAGGTTTCCTTATTGCTTTGTGTTCATTGGAAGGTGATCCAATGAGGATTTGAGGAGATTGGACAATATTTCAAGACCAAATGTCAAAGGCATCTGTACTGACTTCATCATGTATGTGGTGCTAAAAAGAATGTTGGAACTGAAGTAAAGAATCAATGTCAAAGCATTCATATAAATACGGAGATCTTGGATCTTTGTGGAGTAGAATGCACTGCTTATCTCAAGAAAAAATGTGTGGGTTTTCTATATCTGGTTTGAATGGAAGATAAACTTCTAATGAATATTTCTATTTTAAATATTATTTTGATGTGCTGGATGTATTATTCCAAGATCTATGTATCTAGAATAAAAGGCGTTATTAACCATGAAGAAATATGAGGAGATTTAATTATGATCTTATGTCTTAAGAGGATGAAGGATTATCCACCATCTATTAATTGTAAGGTGAAGTGACTCTATTGATCCTAAAACTTGATATCAAATGTCAAGTCGGAAAGAATAGTTCAGTTCTGTTGAAGAAGGTTCCTCTAGTGGAAAATTTGTTGGAAAGTTTTGGGTTTTCAAGCTATATTTGGCAAAGGGAAAACTCAAAGTGACAAAAGGATGTTTTATCAAAAGGAAAGCTAAGTCAAGGATGTCATAATATTATGTTGGACATCAGCTTACTCATGCTACATGCATACACTTTCACTGAAGATATCTCTTTTGTGATGAGTTGATTTAACAATTTTGGTTATTTTCTCAAAGGTCAAGTTCAGTTTTTTTAACCAATAACTTGTTATTACTCAAGGAAGGTGATTATTTCCTTATCTATCATACCGTTCTTAGGTCTCCAACTAAGGTGATTGATATTTTGACACTAATTGTTCCAGACACTTAACTGCAGTAAAAGTGTTCTTGGTAGTTTCTTTAAGTCTCATTCTAATCAAATGTTACTTTGTTGATGACACTAAAAAGGAAGTTTAATGACATTGGATAACTAAAGAATTCATGATGGATTCTCTAAGTTTTGGTAATTGGTTTTCTTCTTGCTCAAGGAATGGTGACTATTGTAACAAACACAAGACAATTATGTGATCAAGGTATGAAGGTATATGTCATCAAGGATGGATTGTCTGTCACTAATAGGGTGTATGAAGTTCCTCTGAGGATTTAAGTATAATTTCTATTTATGAATTTCATAATTAGTTAGTTGTTTATCCCTTCAATTGGTGGCCAAGAAAGAAGAAGTCAAGATGTCACACCAGAAGGTGCAACATCAGACATTTGTAAAAGCTCTAGAACCTATTCTATGGATCTGGTTGGTTCAATGTAAAGTGAAAGTCCTGGTGGATAAAAAAAACATATGATTTTCTATTGTAAATCCATTCTCTGTAAAGTCTTCAAATGGCCTTATCTTCCCCTTTAATGAGAACAAGATATGTTTCCGAGTTATTCTAGTGAGAGAGGTACTTTTGGTGATGTTTTCAGGACCAGAATCACAAATGTGTTCATTGAAAGGAACTGATTTTCAATCAGATGTTGGAACATCATTTCGATATTTTGATACTCTAGATATTGAAGAAAATTTTAAAAGGCTAGCTAGCACTAAATAAGAAAGTTCTCAAGAAAAAATTATTTAAGAATGAACTCATTATTTAGAAGTTATTTTAGTCTATGATCATTAGTTGTTTCAGAGATGAAATAGATAGTGATGGTTATGCTTAGAGTAAAAAACACTTGGCCAACTCTGAAAAGGATTGTACCATTGGAGGATATTATGATATCTGAGATTAGAATTAATTGAGTCCTGGTATTTCTTGAAGAATAGGTACATTGATTAAGAAAGATGTTTTTTATATTAGGTTGGTCACTAAAAGTAAACAATTTCTAACCGCGTGTCATGACATTATAATGTAACATTCTACTATAATTAAGGTACAAGGATTTTATGTTTCTTAGAGAACAAAATCATTGGATTTTTCATCATTATGTCAGGGACTTTGCTATAGAATATTGGCTCTCCCAAGCTTGGTCTGGCCAAGGAGCTTTGGGAAGGATTTTATCATAACTTGTGGTGCAAGTTATTTTGAGCATGAAAGGGGGATTTTTGCAATTACACTGAGGGAGAATTTATGGTAGTAACTATTTAGCCGGTTTTGCCAACTGTATTCCTCCTTGTGTTGTTTACAATCTCATAAGAAGCGTTTTCAATGGCATGTAGAATGTCATTTCAATTTTTGTAACATTTTTAGCAGTCAAAGGATTGAAAAAGGGAAAAGTTTGAACAAGGGTGTGCCTATCTCCCATTGAGTGGTACACTATTACTAAAGAAGATTTTATCTGCTTCCAATAATGCTTTCATTGACTGATTTATCGTTACAAGCAAGGTTTTTGTTACAATCAAAGTAACTCACCTTGTATTTATATGCTTTACTTCCTCAAGTTTCTCATATACTGTGTTTCATCATGAGTAAATCTTCCGATGATACTGGTGTCAAGAAGCTTCATTTGTTGGAATCCAACAAGGATAAGGGTAGTGATCCAAAGAAGGTTGGGTTAAAAATTTCAAAAAATGTGGGAAATTAACTAGAGAATCCTGGACAGGGAGAACATCTGTGACATAGATGAAATCCTTGAGGAAGAATCAGGTTCATTTACATGATTCAGACTTAGATGCTGATGAAAATTGGATCAATTTCATTGACTTGAGAGGGATAATTGGATAGTTGGTGCCTGCTACTTGTATATATTTCATTGACTTAGGAGGTCGAATTGGGAGAAACTTAGACATACTCTTTGTTTTAGTGGGATTTTTTTGAGTCAGTTTCTTTTGGTTTATCTTTTTGTGTCTTGAATCAATTCTTGCATGTATTGATTCTCTGAGTCTACTTATTTTGTATTGATTCGTAGGTCTAGGTCTTAGTCAAGTGTTGTTGTTTGTTGTATGTAACACTTTATGGGGAGCATGATTGTCCATCATGTGAGTCTTAAGTCTGTTCTTGTAGTTGATTTGCAAGTATGTTTCATAAGACGTTCTAACTTCCGGTATGAGTCTGTGTCTTCCTTATTCCGATTCTTTCGGTTGTGTCTTATGATCTGAGATAAGAGTATGGTTATTCCGTTTGCTCTGAGTTATCCGGAGTTGAGGCTTGGTCCTGTCAGTCTTCACCTAGGATAATTAGGGTGATAAATTGGGACTATGTTTGAGGAGGATAAACATTTATTTTCTTCCTCATGTACAAAGTCTACATGTCTGACATGTGACTTGTGTTTAACTTGTGTGGTTCCATATGTGATATGTGCTTTCATTTTTTCTATTTCCCGAGTGTAATATGTTCCCAAGCTCTATGTGTTTCCACTGGTTGTGTACATTTACTTTGTTTCTTCTTGTCAATATTTTGGCTAAAAGGGGAGAGTAAAGTGTTGCGTCTTAATGTTAGATCACATGTCTTGACATGTTGGTTTAGCATTATGATAGGATCATGTAGGTGCTAATACTTCTTCTATTGTAAGTGCTCTAGTGTGTAGGTTCTTCTCTTGAGGGAAGAAATGATTATGTGTGATAGGGGGAGTACTAACCTATACATGGTTTCATGTAGCTTGTTTTGGAGTTCACTGGTTTTATTCCTCTTCTCGGATTGTTTGGTCTTTGGTTGTTTTATCCAAAATTTTCCAAAGAGGGAGATTGTTATAGTACCATGGTTTTATGGATTGGTAAAGTTTTGCTAAAACATGGTTATGAACAGATGTCGAACAAGATGTTATAACATCTTGTCATGTTATGCAGCAGGCTTGCTCTGTTGTGGTTTAAATCTTGTCATATTTGAATTGATTCTGTTATATTTCCTTTGGATATATTTCAAATATTCTCGTAAGTCAATAAGATTTGTTTTCGAACAGATTTGTATCTCCAGCTGTAAATTTGTTACTAAATTGGGCCTTGAGACAATTTAGGAAACTTTGTATTAGTTGTTCCAAGATTGAAGGAGATTTGCTACACAATTGGTGCATCACTCAACTTATGGATCAAGAAACTTTTGGACTCAGAATATTGAAGCCCATGGACTGCATAGTTTTATTTATAGTGGAATCCTAACCTTATGTAATTTAATATTTCAACAATTGTAAAATTAGGGGAAGCATAAGTATTAGGTTTTGAGAGTCTTTTGTGTAGTTTGTAAGTCACCCATGTATTTTTTGATACTATATGGTCGACTGATTATTGCTTGACTGTTAGTCAAGTTATTATTCTCACTCTGAAACCTTTAGGTAATGAGTTAAGTATTTTTCTCACTCGAAGCTTTTAAGCAAGAGTTTGAATTTTTGCATTTGAAGTGTAATATTCTAAATTGGGTTATATTTGTTGGATTCATTTGGATTAGGACTTTTAGATATCATTTAGGTGATTTAGGAAGTGATATGACGATTTCTCATATTTAGGGAGAACCTATGTAAAAGTTGCATTGGGTAGGGATTAGGAGAGAAGTTGTAAACCAGGAAGTTTAGCTTTCAATTAATACTGCTGATAGTGAACTTCCTTCCTGGCTTGGTAGCTCCCAGATGTAGGTGAATTTGCACCGAACTGGGTTAATAACTCTATGTGTTATTTATCATTCTGCAATTTTATCTATGTATCACCTATAGCTTAATTGATCTGGTCTACTACCAGATGTTGTAACATGTGTCTTAACATCATGTTCTGATGTTGGGATGTACATATGTTTCCTTTATCGGAATTTCACTTTGTTTATGACTGAAGTTGAATATGGTGAAATAAGAAATGGTTACTCTTAACAAATATGGATGAAACAGATGTTGAAGGAATATAATATGAATCATGATGTCATGACATTACATTGTGAAGATCTGATTGATATAAAAAATATCACTCAACATAGCTGGAACAAGAACTTTGACAATTATAATCACCTTATCAAGAATCTTGTTGAAGGAAAGGTTGTTACTTAAGAGCTGGTTGAAGGCAAGGTTGAGAAACATTTGACTGTTATGTTTACTAAAGTCTTACATTCAAATGAATTTGAGAACATAAGGAGTGATCTAGGAACCTGCACTGTTGAGGAGTTATAGTAATTAAAGGTATGGAGGAATGCAACATATACTCCATATTTCCTCTATTTTCTAATGCATGATATGCCTAAGAAAATCGCTATTGTTAAACTTGTCAAAGGATGTAACAAAATATCTCCCCGAGAAAAAAAGGTTGGTTTGTAGAAGACATGTTTTAAGTTGGTGGCAAGGGAATTCAGTGTTGAAATTTTCTGGTACATGCAACACATATTAATACTGTTATCTAAACATCAGAACAATGTTAATACAAATGTTACAACATCTATTATGACATCCTGGACATATTTATCAAGATGCAAGTGATACTGAAATTAAATTGTAGAATGATAAATAACACAGAAAGTTGTTAACCCAGTTCAGTGCAAACTCACCTACTCTCGGGGCTACCAAGTTAGGAGGGAAATCCACAATTAGTACTATTGATTCAAATCAAACAGTCCCAATTTACAACTTCTCGCTTAATCCCTACACAATGAAACTTCTACCTAGGAACCTCCTAGATATGAGAAATAACTATATCACTCCCTAAATCACCTAAGTGATATCTAACAGTCCCAATCACAGTGACCGTATAAAAAAAAACTCAACAAAAAGATTACACTTCCAATATAAAACTTAGTTAACACTTGAAATTATGGCACAGACTATATCATAAGTCAATACTGATGTCTCAACAACACATAATGTCACGATAAATGTTATAACATCTACTGACAAAAAACAAACTTGCTATAACGGAATGATTCTGCAGAAAATTAAAGAACACAATCAACTATTAACCCAGTTCAGTGAAACTAACCTACTCAGGGGGCTATAAAGCCAGGAAGGAAATACACTATCAGTAGTATCAATTCGAAGCTAAACAGTCCTAGTTCACACTTCTCACTTAATCCATACCCAATGCAATTTCTACCTAGGAACCTCTTAGATATGACAACCCCTCTCACTTTCAATCACCGAGGTGATATCAAACAATCCCAGTCCCATGGAATGTCTCAAGAAACTAAAAATGAAGAACACTCTTGCTTAAAATCTTCGAGGAGAATAATAATTTGATAAACAAGTAATAACCAATCAACTCAAATGGATCAAAAGATACATGAAGACATAAAAAAACACACAGAGAAACTAAGGAACTCTCAAACCCTAAACATTTTTTTCATAAGGTTTTACAATAAAACTATGCTACTTAAAAAACTAGGTCTTGGACGTCTCCTTACATAGACTTCTGCAGTTGGGCTTGGACTCTTCAATCATATTCTGTCTTCATCTCTAAATTCCTGCAGAATCTTGTCCACAAAAATAGAAACAAAAAAAAAATCTTTCAAATATTTCCTAAAAAGTATAAAATATCCTTTTTATGAAATAAATCAAATCTGTAATTGTTCCTAAAATTCTTGATTGCTTGCGCCTATTATGAGTACTAGAAACCTCCAAAATCTCATATTTTTCAATCTAATCTTCAAGGATATTATCCAGTTGTACTATCATGATGTTCTGTTGCAACATGTTACAATATCTAATAGAAAATATGTCAAATAAGTACCAACAAACTCTATTGTACCAGCAAGTCAAGATGTTATAACATCTTGTTTTACGAAAATTATTTCCAACCATAAAATCACAGACCTAACAAGACTCTTAACTAAGAACAATATTTTGTGTTGCTTAAAAGCTTCATCCAAGAACAATACTTAACTTATTACCTAAAGGCTTCTGAGTGAGAACATTACGTCTACCACAAGTATCAAAAGATACAAGGGTGACTTACACCCACACAAGAGACTATCAAAACCTAAGACTCTAAGCTTCCCCTAATTTACAAATTTTGAAAAACTTAATTCAAATAATTGACAGACTAGGTTTAGATTTTCTCCTGTAAACACACTTATGCAGTCCATGGGCTTCGAAATTTGCATCCAGATATTTCTTGATCCCCAAGCTGAGTGATACACCAATTGTGCAACAAAATATTCTTAATCTTGGAACAAACAATAGAAAGTTTCATAAGCTGTCTCAAGGCCAAATTTAGTAACTTATGTATACCTGGAGATATAACACCTAATCCAGATTAAATCTTCTTGACATGCGAGAATTACTGAGACAAATCCAAAAGAGATATCACAAAATCAAATTAAATATGTCAAGATTTAAAACAACAACGCCTACTGTACCAGACCAACATGTCATGACATCTGCTTCAACATCTGGCTGGAAAACTCATAACACCAAAATTGTTATGATAGTTGATAAGAATGATGTACCATCTTGATCAACATCAGCATAGAACCATATTTTAGCAAAATTATGTCAATCCTAAAACCATGGAACTAACAATCTTCCCATTTGGAAAATTTTGGCTAAAATAAACAAAAGTCCAATTAACCTGGAGAGAGGAATAACACCACATAGGAATAAGACCACAAAGGAATAACATCACAAACCAAATTGCATAAAACATGTATCAAAGATACAACAATTAAAAAAACATAATCTACATGCTAAACATGTAAACTTTGTACATGAAGAAGAAGATGGACTGCATCTTCATAACCATCTAGGAACTCCCCCTAAAACACAAAACCACTTCTTGTTATAGAGAGATAAATCTACCCCTCAAGAACACAAAACATTAAAAGAACATGTAGCAGAAACAAAACACATAACTAAGAGCACAAGACACAATAATGCTCATAACTCAGAACATAAGACACAACAAATAAGATGTTCGAACATCCTATACGACATCCTGTAAACAACCCCAAAAGAAGTAGAAAAAATAGAACATACTCAAGACACACTTGACAGACAATCATGATCCCCCTAAAGTGTTGCATAAAGCAAACAACACTTGACTAGACTCAATGACACTTTTCTCTCCCTTTTTAGCCAAAAATTGACAAAAACAAAGTGAAAAAAAAACACAAACAGAATCAATAGAAGTAATAATTGATTCAAGACAAACAAAATAATACAAAAAGACTGACTTAATAACTTGATGCAGGACAAATAGCACCAAACTCACTCAAAATAAACAACAAAAAACAAATATAAAGAACAAACTATGACTCACCCAAAGAGAAACACACTAAAGGTTAAATAAAAACAAGACTGGCTCAGAAAAAGAACAGAAAAAACATACTTTTTTGTTTTTTTTATAAATAGACAGCAGACACTAGCTATCCAACATAACCTTACGAGTCAACAAAGTCGGTCCAGTCTTCATCGTTATCTGAGTCTAAATCATATATATGCACATGGTTATTCTTGAGGGACTCAACCTTAAATACAAGTGCTTTCGATGTCCTGGATGTTCCGGTAGATGTTCCAACATTTGTTACAGTGTTGGATACTACTTTCTCTGAATAAGAACCCACTTTCTTCTTGGTTTCCAGCATAAGAACTTCCTTTGCATAAGAAATTTTGGAATATTTTCTCATGTTGAAATGCAGCTTGTGAGGATGGTGAGGTAGTAAGGCCTTTAAATATAGGGAAAGTTACCTAGATTGTAACAATGCCTTGCTTGTAATGATATTTCAGAAAATGAAAGCGTTATTAGAAGGAGATAAAATATTCTTTAGTAATAGTGAACCACTCACAATAGGAGAAAGACATGTTCTTGATTAGCTTTCTCTCTTTCCAAGCTTTGAGTGCTTGAAAATGTTACAACATTTGAAATGACATTATCCATGCCATTGAAAATGATTCTTCTAAGATTGCATACTCCATTTGGTGAAAGAATATAGTTGGCAGACCTTCCAAACAATTACTACTATTATTCTTCAATAGTTCAATTCCAAAATTACCCCTCATATTCTCAATGTAACTTGCACCTCAAGTTATAAGGAAAAGATTTCCTAAAGCTTCTAAGCCATACTAAGCTTAGGAGTGTCGATATAAACCTGTAGAAAGATCCCTGAAACAATGATGACAAAACCAATGACTTTGTTCTACAAGCATAATAAAATCCTTCTACCTTGATTGTAGTAGCATGTTACACTACAATGTCATGACATCCAGTTTGACATTATACTCTTTTATTAATCAACCCAATTGAAAATACACCTTCCTTTAACAATGTACTTAATCTTAAAGATATACCATAATTCAATTAATTCCAATCCAATTGACCAGAATATCCTCCAATAATACAATCTTCTTTAGACTTGGCTAATAGATTTTTACTCCAAGACTTACAATCATTATATATTTCATCTCTGAAACAACTGATGATCACATACCAAAATAAACTCCAAATAATGAACTCCCTGTTAAAGTGTTTACTTGAGATCTTTCTTATCCAGTGCCTGCTAGCCCTTTAGAATCTTCAAAAAATACTAGAGTAACAAAGAGTTGTGAGGATGTTCCAACATCTGGTATAACATCAAAAACTTTCTCAATTATCACATCACTGATTTTGATCCTGAAGTTAACATCACTAAAAGAACTTCTCTTAGTAGAATAGCTCAGAAACATATCTTGTTCTCATTCAAGGAGTAGATAAAAACCATTGAATATTTCACTAGTAATAGATTTACTTTGTTAGGTTACAAATAAAATCATGTATATGTTTCTATCCACCAATACACTCATCTTGCATTGAACTAATCAGATCTATAGAACATGTTCTAGAGCTTTTGCAACTATCTGATGTTGCATATTTTGGTGTGACATCGTGACTTCATCTTCCTTGAACACCAAGTAAAAGAATAGGAAATTAAATATGTGTGGAGTCTATAAATATAATTTTTTTTGAAATCCTCATAAGATATCCATACATTTCATTAGAGACAAAACATTCTTCCTTGATGACATGTACCATCAGACCTTGATCACATAATTGACTTATGTTTACCGCAAAAGTCATTAGTCCTTTAGTAAGAAGACCCCTTGAAAAAACTTAGATACTCCATCATGTATTCCAATGCCCTTAAACTTCCACTTTAGCATCAACAACAAAAGGAACAGTTGTTTATAATGATACTTAAATAAACCACCAGAAACACCTTTATTGAAGTCAAGTGTCTGGAACATGTAGTGCCAAAATACTAATCATTCTAGTTAAGGATCTAAGAAAGGTATGGGAGATAAAGCAATTAACACCTTCTATGAGTTTTAACCACTACTTGGTTAACCCCTATCGATCTTGACCTTTGAGAAAGTAAACAAAACTGTGAAAATCAACTTTTCCCAAAAGAGACATCTTCAGTGTAATTATATGCCTTAAGCTACAATATTCTGATGTCTAGCACAATGATGAGACATTAAGATTGACATCCTTGACTCATATTGCCTTTTTATAAAAACAACCTTTTTTCACTTGAGTTTTCTCCTTGCTAGTTATTGCTTGAAATCTCTATCCATTTAGCCTTCTAATAATCCTTCTACTTGAGGAACCTCCTCCAATTAGAACGAAACTAACCTTATGGACTTAATCATGATATCAAGTTTGAAATATGAATAGAGTCACATCATCTTGCAAGTTATAGATGGTGGACAATCCTTCATTCTCTTAAGACATAAGATCAGAAATAAATCACCTTCTATTTCTTCATGGTTGAAAACCCTCTTTATTCTAGATACACAGATCTTTGAATAAAACTGCAAGCACATCATGAGGTAATTCATCAAAACAAAAAGCTTCATCAGAAGTCCATCTTCCAGTCAAACTAGTAAAATCCTTGGAACATTCATAATTAGGATCACTTTCCTAATTAAGCCAAGAAATAGAAAAAACATACAGTTGTTTTTGAGATAAGTAAGGCATTATACTCCACAAAGATCCAAGGTCTTTACACTCATATGGATGAATGCTTTGACATTGATCGATCTATACTCCACTTTCAAACTTTTTCTTTAGCATCATAGACTTACTGAAGTCATTACAAATTTTTTGGACATTCGGTCTAGACATTCTTTCCAATCTCATCAACACTTGATTGGATTGCCTTCCAAGGAACACAATAGTAGTAAGAAACCTTACATTAGAGACAAGGGCACAAATTCACAAAAGTTGGAAACAAAATGAATGCTATTGCTATTCTTCAATGGCTTGTCACTTCCATGTCAAATCAATTTATTAAAATACCTCAGAAACCTTCTTCTTGACCATCCTTACATCTGAATCCTTTTCTTCCAAACACACTCAGATATTCCTTTACAAGTGGACTTGAGAAATTCCCAAGTATCTTTGGCTATAACAAAAGTGATGTAGAGAACCTACCAATTCCATACACCATGAAGTTGATAATTTCAGAGTAACAAAGAGCCAACTCAAACTCTTCCATTATCTCTCTTAAGTACCTGGATTCTCCTATCCTTATAATTCTTCAAGATCTGTTGTCTATTGATAACCATAATGCTATCATTCCACTCTTCCAAAGAGAAAAATAGTACCAAAAAATACTCTCTGAAGCTCACACAATGGGCTAGGGTGCCTACTCTGATACCAATTGAAATTTTCTGGTACAAGCAACACATGTTATTACTGATATCTCAATGTCAAAACAATGTCAAGAAAGATGTTACAACACCTGTTATGACATATTGAACAGTCCTAGAAGGAAATCCACTTTCAGTAGTATTAATTTAAAACCTAAATAGTCCTAGTTTACAACTTCTGGCTCAATCCCTACCAATTGCAACTTTTAACTAGGAACCTCCTAGATATGAGAAATCGCCATCTCACTCCCAAAATCACCTTAGTGACATCTAATAGTCCAAATCCTAGTGACTGTGTCAAAAATAACTCAATAAGAAGATTACATTTCTAATACAAAACTTAGTTAACACTTGAAATTCTAGTTTAACATCTTGCTGAAAAACTCATAACATTGTTGACAAGAAACTTTTGACTTAAGGATTAGGCCGCAAGTTAGACAATATCCTTTGTCAATAGGGAGTATCAATTATTCTATAAATGACGAGTTGAGGCTCGTTGACGTGATTGAAAAAATTATACATGTTCAGAGGCTTATTAATCGAGACAATACTAGAAGCAGAAGCTAGCTCAACAAAGGCCAGGAAGGTCGAGAGCAAGTGGTGGCAAAAGAGGTTATCAACTACGAGCACCAGTAAAACGTGGGAAGTAAAAAACCAACACTACACAAACTCACAACGTGATTTGTTCAAAGTAATCATTGATGATTACATTTTAGCATCTATTTGAGAAAATCGTTGTATTCATTTAGGGGGTCGCATTTTGTAACATTGTAAGAGAACACTCAAAGTACCAGCGTATAGAGAAATAAGTAAGTTCTGAGAAATGTATGATTGTGTTCACCCTTAAATTCAAAGCAATTTATCTTTACAAGTCTTGTTTATCATTTTAGTCTTGCAATTTATCTACCATTTACCTTTCTTTATCTTTTATCTTTTTTGCCTTATTTAGGCTTTTCTACGCTTTAATCATTTCAGACACCAAAACACTGTCAAACTTAACAATAAGTCTAGGACTATTGTATTCGGTCCCATAAGTAACCTTTAATTAAGAGGCTAGAGATTGTTCGCGAGAAACTCCTGCGAACAAATTGGCACACCTGAAGGGACTTGTTTTGTGTTACATTCGTCTCTACCTATGCATGAGAATGAGAAGTGGAAGAAAAATGGTAGATCCTAGAACTTCATAAAGGAACCATACTCTGCAAGGAAATACTAGTGCGGAAGCGAGTATGGAATCATGTTCTGTGGTTGTGTCTTTGTCGGCGCTAAACATAACAATTACCATAGTTAGCCATTAACTACAAGACAAAGTATTGTCAATACTTTAGGTAAATATGTGTCTACTTTTTCAATACCTATGCACAATGGGGAACATGTGTATATAATTCTAACAACGACGTTGGAAGGCTTGCATAATAACAGTTTGACGTTTGGTGAAAATTCAGTGTCAGCATGCTCCCCTTATCAGGCCACATGGCCTATGGAAATTCAATTTGGTCATTCGACTGGATTGGGTTTATCCCACCAAGTCATGTTTACTTTCATCCCAAGTACTATTGCAATCATGAGGCACCAGATGGATGAAACAATCATGAAATGGTTAATATGCTTACTCAACAAATGAGTATCATATTGAGACCGTTGATCGAGATTTCAGTGTAGAGTTACCAAACCTTGGCAACTCAAATGACTCGCATCAGATACTTTCATGGTTCCCAGAGAGGGCCTGTTCGACATGTTGCACCGCCTCCATGCAAAGAACCAGTGCAGTATGAAGAGGTGGTCGATGAGGTCGATGATATAATCAAACAAGAACCACCAATTCCCCAGTGTGTCAATCCTATACGTAAGGTGTTTCAACAACCCCCAGTGGTGATAGTGAATTGAAACAAAAATGCCGATCAGGTCATTAGGCACGTTCGACGAGATGCAGTGGCTAGGGAGAAAAACCTAGAAGCCAATGTCAATGGATTGTGATTCAAAATAGAATGAATAATGGTTTTCATAGACCTACGTATTCTTCCTTATTACCAGTTTTTTTTAGAAACAAAATTACCTAGGCATTGGAAAGTTCATAAACTCACTAAGTTTGCGGCGAATAAAGAAGAATCCACTGTTGAGCATGTCGCCAGGTATCAAACCAAAGTTGGTGATATAAAAAACAATGAGGATCTAAAGTTGAAATATTTACCAAGTTGTTTATCGAAAAATTCATTTACTTGGTTCACAATGCTACCTCCCCAATCGATTCACACGTGGAATCAACTAGAGAAATCGTTCCATGAGAAGTTTTAGATGGTGTAGTACGGTGGGAGAACTGACTTGTTTTTTGTTTTATCATAAATGTTGCGGATAAAAAGAGTCATCGTCGACTTTTCTTTTATCTAGTAAAGAAAAGTTGAAAAGAACAAGAAAGACCGTGAAGATTTTGAGTTCAGAGGTTAGGTTATGAAAAGGGGAAGGTGTTAGCACCCTTTTCACCCGTAGTTATCTACGGGCTCTTAATCGCTTAGCTCACTTTGAAAATTTTCTTTTGTGTGTATGTTTTGAAAATATTTTGAAATGCCAATGTAAGGAAAACTTTGTAATGATTCTTATATCAATTCTCAATAATGCGTAAAGCGTGTTTTTTTGAAAATATTTCATTTTGAAAGTGTGATGTGTAAAAAATGTGTTTTTTTAGAAAAGTTGTCAGCAAGTGATTAAGAGTTCCTTACCCACTAAAGGTCATTCTTATTATTTTCCTTCCCCTTTAGAGATAGTGGCATCCATACCATTAGTTGGTAGGTAGCCCTATCTATTGGATGTGAAGGGACAGACGTAGGGTCGTCATATGGTCATCGAAGGCAACATGTAAGGATACTTTAGCAATTGTATCGAAGGGAGTATCATCATTTTGATCATAGGGACTGGATCATTTTGTTAGCAGCTCGTAGTGGTATTGAGGGATTATGATCTTTATTCGAAAGGGACTATGATGGTTTGATCGAGGGTCTTTTGCTAAAGTATCCCCACCTTCGAGGGACATGACCGTTTTATTCCGAAGGAAATGAGAGAGCCTACCCTAGAGGTGAAAGTGTGCAAGTGTGTTTAATCGGCTATGATTATATTGAGATTAGGGTTTTCTAGCATTCTTTTTTTCTTTCCATGCAAACCCTAATTACTAATAGTAGCATAAAAATATAATAGTAGAAAAGGTAAAGTGAGGAAACGTAAACCTAGACTATTACAATGCTTTGGGTTATATACATAATAAAGGTGCGAGAAAATAAAATTCAGAAATTAAAACCTACAACTATTACATCCCGGAGTAATTACATGATGATAAAAGAGAAAATAAAATAAAATATAGGCTATTACATTCGTGAAACCTATACAGTCAATCTAAGAAGTATAAAAGCAAAACAAAAAATAGAAAAGGAAAATATTTTTAGTGTTTTTTATGAAAAGAATGATTTATAACAATTAAAATAAACCTAAAAATTCTAATTGATTTATAAAATTGAAAAAAAGTTAATTAATTAAATTAAAGGGGTTGATTAGAAAAAAACTAAAAACCTAATTAATTTTAGGGTTTGTAAAAAAGGGTTTTATTGGTTAATTGAAAAATAGGGTTTAGGAGAAGGGAAACAATGACAAACAAGTTTAGAGATAAAAAGAATAACAAATTGCCAGGGGTGGGGGTGAACCCACACCCTTTTCCCTTTCACCAACAGGCCTTGCCACTACGCCAGACACACGCCCGTGTCAGGAGAATAGAACCAACACGCTACATATTAAAACCTATAAAATATGGGAAAAACATAAAAAAACATCAAAAGGCAGAGATCGAACCCACTCACTTGTACATCAAAGCCTTATCATGTGCGTGCTTGCCACTGGGGTGGCTATTTCATCCGGTACATAACTGGAAACAATTAAATATGATATAAACTCAAAGGACTGGGCCGGAGAAGCACCGGAGCCCTAGCTCCGGTCGTCTTCTTCAGTGACTCCTTTTCTTGTACGTGCAAAATAGCCAATGTTAATGGTTCAAAATTATCTTACCCACCTAATTTGGGCCTTGGGAATTCAATGGAGGTATCCGTTTTGGCTAATTCATGTTGTATTGTGAGGTATGGCGTAAACAACCTAAAACGGTGCAAACATGGTAGCTCGTGGTTCAGTTGTTATGGGACTCTAATGATGGGTCTCTCCAGCATTGTTATACCTCAGAAACACATTAGTGATGTTAGTATGCATTAAAACATAAAGAAAATGACAACATGAATTTCATGCAAAAACCAAAACCGGCGAGGAATCTACGCGGTTCTCAGGCCTCTTGGATCACCAGGGATGACCAAATCTTACCCTACAATGCTTCTGGAATTTACTTGAAGGATTGGCTTGCTTGGAAATAGGCAGTAACTAGGGTTCTTGATTTTCCCTAGTTTTTAATAATTTTGGAAGTTTGGAATAATGATCTTGCAAGGGTTTCTCGTGCCCTATCTTTTTTGAAATATATGGAATATATAGTGATTAATTAGATCAAGCAGTGTAGGCTTGGACCTTTGTAAGAAATCCTCTTATTTTATCTAATTTATTTTGAATTTAAATAAATAAAAAATGAATAAAAAACTAAGGGGTGTATGAATAGGTTTATAGGTTTACTATGAAGCCTATAACTCGTTTGGACCTTGAAACATAAGCCCACTAGCCCAAAAATTCAAGTTTGGTCACTTTAGGTTTCATGCATTTTCTCAGAATTGCTTAACTTGCACCAATCATAAATTTTTTAATTGTTATCATATGAAGGTGATCTAGGATGTTTTGGAAATCTCAAGATGTACTATATAATCTCTTTGTTGATCACGTTTGAATTTGAAGACTTTATCTTGATGTAAGTTGCCTTGACAAAAAGTGTCTTTTTGTTGACTTTTGAAATGACCTATAATGTTTTGGCCCATATCATTCAAATGAAGCATTTGTTGGACTTGAGCTTTGAGAGTCAAAGTTATAGAGAATTAAATTTCCTTCAAAATGAGCTTTGATTGAGGAAAATCTGATGAAGCATGTGGAAGTTATGCTTGGTCAAAGTTCAGTTGATTTCTCCTTAAGAAAACACTAATTTAGTATCTTTTGACTTTTGATGAATGTTGAGTTTTCTTAGTGAATCATGATCAACCCTTGATTAAATGATGAATGAAACTACAAAATCTTAGTGTTGACTAAAGTTTTTGAAGTGTGACTGTATGTTAACCATAATTGACTTTTTACCCAATATAGTTGATTTTCAACCATTTGAGCAATTGACTGAACAAACTTGTGGTGAAAGACTTGAAATTTGGCACAAGCATTTCTTGAGACATATGAGGAACCTTGAAATCCACTTGCGACACTAGAAGTCCACTCTTCCTTGAGGAAAGTGTAACCCTAGTTGTAGGTCAAGTGGTTACGAGGAGAATTTTGCTGATCAATTCTTAAACAACCTTGAGTAATTAAGAACCCTTGGAGAATGTCTTAAATAATGGGAGGGAAAACTTTGAGATACAACAACTTCCCCTGTTCAATCTTCTTAAACCTGAAGGGTTAGACTGGCATGCTTGTCTTTCGTGATCTGAAGGTGGAAGAGGATTAAACACTTAAGTGCCCAGAAATTTGCACTCGCATGTGCATGCAGTAACACTGTTGGTTGATAGTATTGCTTGAATGGGCTTAATGATGTCATTAGGAGAGGTGACAAAGTGTCGTCGGAGATGGGCTTATAGATGCCATCCAGAGTCACTGTTGATAGGAGTATCAGAATGAGTCTACGCTTGACCTTATTTGAAGAATGCTTTTCAGAATGAATCTATCCGATTCTATATGAGGGAAATTCTTTTCAGAATAAATATCTGGGGAACATTCTTGTCAGATTTGGTCTCTGAGGTATATGCTTGTCAGATTTGGTCTCTGAGGGAAATGCTTGTCAGATTAAGTCTCTGAAGGAAATCATCTGGCCATGTAGATAGTCGCCCCTTCATGTTTCGGGAATTGATCCATAATCTATTTTTTTGTTGGTAAACCCATCCTATTTAGGAAAATCATGCCACCCAGTCATATAGATAGTTTCCCCATCCTGTTTCAGGAATTAATCTTTGCCTCGTCATATAGATAGTTGCCCTGTCCTGTTTCGAGAATTAATCTATGACCTGCTTTTTGTTGGTAAACCCCTTCTTTTCTGGAATTCATACCACCCGATGGTATAGATAGTTGCCCTATCCTATTTTAGGAATTAATCTGCAACCTGTTTGAAAATTGTTGATGATATTCATATTTTTGCGAATTTTACCTGAAAATACAAAATTAACTTTATGTAATGTCATGATGTATGTAGTGCATTGCGTAATGATGTTCTTAAAGTAAATGAGAGTTTCATATGTGTTTATTATGCATATTCTTCGATGTTTTGTAAATGATGTATGGATGTAAGATGTCGCTTGATGGCGACAGTAGCTTTGTATAACATCCTTGGCAGGGGAAAATAAATCCCTGACTATTACTGGGAATAAGGAATATGAATCTTCAATCTTGTTTAGAACGTATTCATTATGGATTCCTTCTTTCTGTTTGAAGATATTTCGCTAGGGATGTTCAACTTCAGCTTGGGGATAGAAGAATTCAGGAACATTGGTCGTTCATCATTCTCATGCAAGATTTAGTTCTTATAAACCTTGACTGGGAATGAAAGACATGGATAACCTTTTGAGGTTCTATCTTACCAAGGTTTAGATATGGACATCAACTCTTCTGGGGAGGACAAAGTTAAATGACATATGGACCGAGAAGATAATCCTGTCGTGGAATTGTGAATATCATAGAAATAACCTCTATTTGGGAAATAAACCATGTTGGAGAAGATAATTCTTCTGGGGATTTCACAGTGTTGGAGAAAATAACTCTGCTGGAGAATTAAATTCCTGTAAACTGTGTTGAGGATATAATATGTGATGGGGATTAGGAATTTCATAGGTTATGCCGAGGAAGTTTCCACCTTATGGTAGGGAAATGATCGTGTCAAGATATCCCTCAGGTATATGGAGATGAACTGCTGGAAGATGCCCCAATTTCTGCCTGAAGGCATATCATACTCGCTGAGAAATATATCTCTGTCAGTAATGAGCTTATGAAGGTAGCATTATGGGGATTGTTCCATTGAGATTGCTCTGTGGGGATTTCTCTGTGGGGAATTGTGGATGACATGAACATTACCCCAACTCCTAGAGTTTTTGGTAAATGCTAATTCCTGTTAGCATGCACATATTTGTTATAGTAATCATATTAAAATGAATATGTTTATTCAATTTAGTCATTGGACATTTTGGCAAACAAAACAGAGAAATAAATTTGAATTTTGAAATTAACTTGTATTGATAATTTTCCTATAAACAGGCAATTCCATACAAAGAGACAAATATCCTTGTAAGAGGAAATCATCGTGAAATGAAAATAGTACAAAGTAAAAAAGCGAAACGATCTCATCGAGTTTCAACTCTGCTATAGCCCCTATGTCTTCAAGCATCTCATCCTCTTGTCGTTAGAAGAAGTTGATTGGATTTATCTGTACAATTTAAACATGACGTTGATAACAAAGCTTATTATAAGTTGATGATCCAACGGGACATAGTCGTACACTTCAATCCCTAAATTCTGCCTAGACCGCCCTTTCGGGTTTTTAGTTCACCAGGATACCCTTTTTTTGCCCAAGCCACCTTTTCAGATTTTCGACTTGCCGGGTGTACCATATATATATATATATATATATATATATCCCTAATTTTTCCCGAACTCTTTCGGTTCGCCGGGATGCCCTTATTTTTGCCTAGGCCAGTCGATCTAGCGGGTCTCATTTACGCGTAGTATTTTTTGACTATGTCCGCATTTACAAGGTGCGGAATATCTTCACTGTCCATGGTGGTAAGTATCATAGCGCAGCCAGAGAATATCTTCTTAATCACAAATGACCCTTCGTATGTGGGAGACCATTTTCCCCGAGGATCATCTTGTGGTAAGATGATGCGCTTTATTACCAAACCTCCCACATGATACATCTAGGGTTTGATCTTCTTGTTAAAGGCCTTGATCATGCTCTTCTGATACATCTGACAATGGCAAACAGCTGCAAGCCTTTTATCGTCAATCAAATATAACTGGTCAAGTCAAGTCTAAACCCATTCGTCTTCATCCAAACCTGCGTCTTTCATAATCCTAAGGGAAGGAATTTGGACATCGATAGGCAGGACAACTTCCATACCATAGACGAGAGAGAATGGGGTTACCCCAGTTGTTGTACGTGTTAAAGTGAGATAAACATGAAAAGCCAATGGTAACATCTCATGCCAATCTTTATATGTCACTGTCACTTTCTACAAAATATTCTTAATGTTCTTGTTGGCAGCTTTCACTGTGCCATTCATCTTTGGCCGATACAGAGAAGAATTGTGGTGTTTAATCTTGAACTGCATGCAGAGTTCCGTGATCACAGTGTTGTTAAGATTGGTACCATTATCAGTGATTATCCGCTCGAGTATGCCATGCCGACAAATGAGATTATGCTTAATGAACCAGGCCATAACATTCTTGGTTATGGAGGAAAACGAGGCTACTTCAACCCACTTTATAAAATAATTGATAACGACTAGGATGAAATGGTGCCCTTTAGAAGCAATAGGATTAATCTCTCTAATCATATCAATACCCCACATTGCAAACGGCCAAGGAGAAATTAAGACGTTCAGAGGAACCGGCGGCACATGTACCTTCAGCATAATTCTGGCATTTGTGACAAGTTCTAGAATTGTGATGGAAATCAGTTTCCATGGTCGACCAATAATAACCTTTCTATTAGAATTTTCATAGCCATTATATGTCCGTTGGAATGAGTACTGAAGAATCCCTCATGCATATCTTCCATAATCTTCCATAATCTTATCAGCTTCCGTCTTGTCCATACAACGAAGCAGAGTCGAATCATGATTACACTTGTCCAAAATTCTGTTACTCAGAAAGAATTTGTCAAAGATCCTCCATAGGAATTTCTTATCGTTGATAGACACCCCCTTAGGGTACTCTTGAGCCTCGAGGTATCTTTTCACTTCATAGTACCACGACTTCTCCCCTACTCCATCTGGATCTCCTTCGTAGTAATATGCCGGTTATCCTAGTCTCTCGATAGTAATTCGAGGAGCTTTATTGTCCCACCTGACTTTGAACATAGATGACATAGTAGCTAGTGCATCTGCCAATTGATTTTCTTCAAAGTACGTAATTAGTGTCAACACATGTTCTCGATAAGGAATGAGATTTGGATGTTTCGAATCCTATTCTCCCTTGATATGAGTGATCACTAGGGATGAGTCCCCATATACATTCAAGAACTTGATTCTCATATCAATAGCAGCCTTATTACACATGATGCACACTTCATATCTTGCCATGTTGTTGGTACAATCAAAGCATAATCTAGCGGTAAACGGCTTATGGAAATCTTTGGGATAGACAATTATAGCACCAATTCCATTCCCCAGCATGTTGGAAGCTCCATCAAAAACCATAGTCCATCGGGATCCTGGCTCAGGTCCTTCATACGGTCCAGGTTCTTCATAATCTGTAACTAGCATGATATTCTCATCTGGGAACTCGAAATTCATAGATTGATAGTCATCTACATCTTGATGAGAAAAATGATCTTCCAGTACACTTCCTTTGATTTCCTTCTGAGGAGTATACTAAATGTCGTAAACTCTCAAGACCGTTTTCCATCTTGCTATTCTTCCAAGGAGAGTAGGTTTCTTAAATATGTATTTGATTGGATCCGTCTTAGAGATCAACAAGGTGGTATGAGTCATCATATACTGTCTTAGTTGGCGAGCAGCCAATGACAAAGCGTAACAAGTTTTCTCGCGAAGTGAGTATCTTGTTTCACATGTAGTAACCTTTTTGCTAAGGTAGTATATTGCATGCTCTTTTCGACCAGACTCGTCATGTTGCCCCAATACACACCCCATTGAGTTCTCTAACACTGTTAAGTACATGATAAGAGGTCTTCCTTCAACTGGTGGCATTAGAATTAGAGGTTCTTGGAGGTACTCCTTAATTTTGACAAAAGTTGTCTGACAGTCGTCGCTCCACTTCACCACTTGATCTTTCTTTAATAACTTGAAGATTGGCTCGCAAGTAGCAGTCATATGGGAGATAAATTGGGCATTGTAGTTCAATCGTCCCAGGAAACCTATGACTTCTTTCTAAATATGGGGAGCTGGCATTTCTTGAATAGCTTTAACCATGGCAGGATCACCTATGATACCTTTACCACTGACGACGAAACCTAGGAGCATACCGGATCTTACCCCAAAGGTGCATTTGTTTGGATTCAGCCTCAACTTATATTTCTTCAACCTCTCAAACAGTTTGCACAAATGCTCGAGATGTTCTTCTTTAGTCTGAGACCTGGATATCATGTCATCAACGTAAACCTCTATCTCATGGTGGATCATGTCATGGAACAAAGCTACCATATCACGTTGATATGTTGCACCAACGTTCTTCAAACAGAAAGGCATAACTTTGCAACAGAAAGTGTTCCACTGTGTGATGAAAGTAGTCTTTTCCATTTCTTCAGGTGCCATCTTGATTTGATTATAACCAGAGAAACCATGCATGAAGGAAATACTCTTTTCCGAGCGGTGTTGTCAACCAAAACATCAATGTGCGGAAGCAGAAAGTCGTATTTGGGGCTTTCCCTATTCAGATCTCTGTAGTCTAGACACATACACACTTTACCGTCTTTCTTAGGTGCTAGCACCACATTTGCAACCCACTGAAGATAGGACGTAACAACTAAGAAACCTGCATTGAACTGTCTCATAACCTCAGCCTTGATCTTTTCATACATTTTATGATGCTTACGATGAACCCTCTGCTTTATAGGGAGGTATCCTTCTTTCATTGTTAGGCGGTGAACCACAATATTAGTATCAAGCCCAGACATGTCTTCGTACGACCAAGCAAAGAAATCAACATAGTCACACAACATCTGGATTAATCAATTTTTGACACTGTCTTCTAGGTTGGCACCTATCTTGACTTCTTTCTTGTCATCTTCAGTACCCAAATTCACAACCTCGACTGGCTCTTCATGTGGTTGTATGGTTGTTTCTTCCTGCATTAACAACCTAGCAATCTCTCCCAGTACTTCACAACCTTTCTCACATTCGTCCTCGTCATGGTAGATCAGATTTCGAAGTCATAATTGGCGATATCATGATTTTTATCAATGGGATCCCAAGTGGATACAGATCTGCAATTTATTATTTTGTGTATGTGTAAAAACACATAGCTATTTTGAAAGTAATAAAGTAAAAGAAAGACAAAGAGCACAAAATTTGAATGCAAAACGTCCAATGATTTATTGAATGAAAATATGTGAATGAAAAATGACAATCCTAATAAGTGGACCGTTGTTCCCCGTGTAAGGCACAAGGCTTAAACTCATTGTTTAAATTACATAACCAAAACTTAAAAGAAAAAAGAAATAAAAAATAGCATTTACTCCTATCTAAAGGAGATTGGTATAATGTCTTCGGTCTTCCAATTGTTGAGCCCGTTGCCGATGGTAGGAAAAACCCAAATGTCTAGATCATAGTCACTATCAGCATCTTCTACCACGTTGATTGCATTGCTGCTGACGCGGAATGGTGGTCTTCCAACACGAGCACGACGAACAACCCTCTGAGCCTCTACAGTGAAACCCAAACCAAATTTGTCATATTTGTAAGGAATGTCAGGAATATGACCCCAAGTAGTACAACCACCTTCTTCTACCACAAGTCTAGCATCTTTCAAATAAGCCATTTTGGGCGGAACCTTGGTAATCTTAGGAATAGCTGAAATGTCTTCAGTAGAGGTAGCTGTCCGAGGAATAACCTCAAAGGTCCTGAAAGGAGTTTCGATGAATTCGACATCCATCTCAACATACTTAAATTAATTCAAGTGACTTAGCATGTACTCTTCTTCACCACAAACCGTAACAACCTTTCCAATCATGGGATATTTTAGCTTTTGATGTAAAGTGGAAGTAACAACGCTTGCCCCATGAATCCAAGGGCGTCCAAGTAAGCAGAAATAAGCCATACAAATCTCCATCACATAGAATGTAGATTAGATGACTTGTGAACCTACTTTGATCGGGAGATACACCTCTTCGTGCACCATCCTCTTTGAACTGTCAAAGGCTCGAACCACAATATCACTGGGTTACAGCACAACCCCTTCACATTCAAGCCTGTCTAGAGAACCCTTCGTTAGAATATTCAGCGAGGAACCTCTATCAACCAACACATGGGCTAAGGTAGTGCCCTGCACTCAATAGAGACATACAGAGCCTTGTTATAGTTTCTTCCTTCAGGAGTCAGGTCAGCATAAGAAAAACCTAGCCCATTATTAGTCGTAGGCTAGAAACATGGTTTTTAAACTGATAAGTAGAAATTTCTTGTGGCACGTGAGCGGATTTCAAGAACTTTAACAAAGCCTGAGCATGGGATTTTGAACACAACAACAGGGACAACATAGATATATTGGAGGAGGTCTGCCCTAGCTGTTCAACAATCTTGTAGTCACTCTTCCGGATGATCTTTAATTTTCCTCCATATCTTACTTGGAGGCATCTTCAGCTGTGACTTTTTTAGGTACCCCAGTCTGGGAAGACTCAGTGATCTGTTCTTTGCCCCGAGTCTCAGTAATTGACTCGGTAGTGGTAACATGAATTGGTGTGGCGACAATCTTCAGAGAGATTTCTGGAGAGAAAACCTTCCACTTCTAGTAACTTTATTGGTCCCAACAATATTATTAATGTTGGGATCAACAAATTTATTATATTCACTTTCAATAGTCATCGGTTCTTGCTTGACGCCATGGTATTAGTCGTCGGCCCTATAATTCCAAGGGATAGCTTTTTCAGCCGTAATCTTTACAGGGCCTTTAGAAGTGATTCTTATAAGTGTGTCAGAAATAACAGATACGTCATCAAACTCCCAGTCTTGAAACATATTCTTCATAGAAGGGATTTTCTCCACTAGAATTATATGGTTATCCATCAGATGCTAGATACCTTCTTTCAGCAGTTTGCAACCATTTGGTTGTGCTGCACAGAGTAGGACCTTTCAATGCAACCCGAAAATAAACCGTCTTGCAACAAATTCTTCTTAATAATTATCATGGGAGTAATCAAGTCACTTAAAGCAGAAACATATGAAACATCATCAATAGCACTAATTCCTTTGTCGTGCTTAGGCATAGGAGCAGTAATCACATTGGGAGTCTCGGGAGGATCAAATTCAATTTCTTTGTAGTCAATCATATCTTGAATTTTAATTTTCAAGGCCTAACAACTATTCGTGTCATGTCCTGGACTATTGGAATGATAAGCACATCTTACATTAGGATTATACCGGGGAGAGGATGTGTTAGGATTTTGAGGAAGATCTCTTAATGTTATTAACTCCACCTTCAATAGATGTTGAAATGCTTGAGAAAATGGCATAATGATCTTGGTAAATTATCTTCTTGGTGCGTCTGACCTGAGCTAATTTCCTTTATGATATTGTTGCACTGGCGCATGATAAGAGATTAGCATGTCATTTCTAGCACGACCTTTAACCCGTTCCCCTATTAATATCAGCTCGGAGAATCTGGATGAAGAGCTTCTGATTAGATGGTTGAGGAAAGGAACTTTAAAAGTTCCCATAAACATGTCAACCAACTCCCTATCAGACAGAGGAGGTTGAACTCTTCCTGCTAGATCTCTCCGCTTCTGGGCATATTCTTTGAAGCCTTTATTCGAGCCCATAGTCATACATTGTAATTGCACACGAGTTGGTGCAAGGTTATCATTGTATTGGTATTGTTTATAAAAGGCAGCAACTAATTCTTCCCAAGTACGGATATTGGTCCCTTCCAGCTGATAGAACCATTCCATCTCTTTTACAGATAAGATTTCTTGAAAGAAGTGCACCCATAACTTCCTACCGGCAATGTGAGGTTGAATCTTCCGGACATAAGACCTCAAATAGAGCTTTGGACAGGAATCACCATCATAATTTTCAAAAGTATGGACCTTGAATTTGTGAGGGATAATAACTCTCGAAATTAGACCCAGACACTCTCTGGATCTCCATAGCATTTAGACGATCCTCCAGCTGTTTGTACTTTTAATCAGCAGGAGGATGATTTTCATCAATAAATTCTTCTTCATCAGAATACTGGCCAGAACTAAGGTTGCTTCCCCTCTCAACCTTCATACTCTTACCATCTTCACTCTGGTTATCATCTTCGTTTGATGGGATGTCACAGTCTTGAGCTTACTTGGGGGGACCCCTGAACCTTCTTCCCATGTTGAGAATGTCGATTGGTTTCCTTTTCTTTTTCTTCCTCTCTTTAGTGATGAGGGTCTTCAGTTCTTCCTGCCCCATGGCTAAGTTCAAGAACATTTGTTGGAATTGAGCGTTATGATATTGAAGATCTTTGACGGTTTGTTCGAGATAAATCTTTTACTGAAAAAAACAGCAAAAAGATGAGAAAACCTGTCTAGAGAGTACCTGTTATGTAATTATATGCATGATATGTTGATGCAAATGCAATGTTATCAAGGATCTTGCAGGATAAAAGAGATTAAGAAGGAATCTTGATTACGGCTTTGACTTGTGGGACATTAAGTCTTCATTTTGGACGTCCTTTTATTGGAATCAAGCTCACCATATCGAGTGGGTCCTAGCCTTTGATCAAAAGAAAGTTTTTTGATCTTTGATTGCGTATGGTTAGTGGAAAATAAATCCCCTTGCCTCCTTGCTAGCAGTCCGGCTTGAAATCCTGCAACAAAGATCCCTAAGATCCTTGAAATGGTTAGTAGAATTCCATGTCAGATGTTATGTTGTCATGGTGTTATGTTTATTTTTAAACAAATAGCAAACACAAAAAATCACACAAGAGCCTTAGGTTTAAAGGCTTGCATGAGGTCCATAGGTATGTACCCTTTTCTATTGAAGTTAAGTTGGCCCGACCTGTCTTAAAATAGTAACTTAGTTCTAGGGATCTCATATCACGGATCTTTCTCGAAGGTTTTATTTTAGTACAGTAACTAATTTTCCACCAAAAAATCCCGTAAGTTGAATCTCAATGAGTCTAGCATCGATTATCAACCAACCTTGGACTACACCAAAGCCGACCATCTCATAACCTTCTAACGGCCAAGATGGGTCAATTAAGGTTCTAAAAGTTAGTTAGTGCTTATGATACCACGCGGAAGCCCAATGTTATCCTTGACTGACTCAATGAACATCGGTATAAACCAAAGTGTCACAGTAACGTAGCCATCACTTCAACCATATCGGTCTATAGCTCACAGTTTCCATGATCTATTTCTACTTACCTAAGTCTCCCTAGATCCGGGTGTAGGACCTTTGCAAGAAACTAAACCCAAGCAACCCATAATTTTAAAGCAAACAATGCAAACTTTTTAAAGCAAGTAAAAGTGATCTAAGACTCTAAGTTAACCCCTATTTTGAGCGAAATTTCTCAGCAGAGTCGCCAGTTCTGTAATACGGTTGGAGAACTGAATTGTTTTGCGTTTTATCGCAAATGTTACGGGTATCAACAATCGCCACTGACTTTTATTTTATCCAATAAGGAAAGGGTGAAAAGAACAAGAAATACCTTGAATATTTTTAGTTCGGGGGGTATGTTATGAAAAGGGAAGGTGTTAGCACCCTTTTCATCCGTAGTTATCTACAGGCTCTTAATCGCTTAGCTCACTTTGAAAATTTTCTTTTGTGTGTGTGTTTAAAAAATATTTTTAAATGCCAATGTAAGGCGAACTTAGTAATGATTATTGTATTAGTTCTCAAGAATGCATACAAAGTGTTTGTTTGAAAATATTTCATTTCGAAAGTGTGATGTGTAAAAAATGTGTTTTTAAAAAAGTTGTTAGCAAGCGATTAAGAGTTCCTTACCCATTAAAGGCCGTTCTTATTCTTTTGCTTCTCCTTTAGAGGTAGTGCCATCCATACCATTAGTTTGTAGGTAGACCTATCTATTGGTTATGAAAGGACAAACGAAGGGTATTCGTATGGTCATCGAAGGCAGCATGTAATGTTACTTTAGTAATTATATCGAAGGGACTATCATCATTTTGTTCGTAGGGACTATATCCTTATGTAAGCAGCTCGAAGGGTCATCGAGGGATTATAATCTTTATTTGAAAAAGACTATGATGATTTTATCGAGGGTCTTTTGCTAAAGTATTCCCACTTTCGAGGGACATGACCGTTTTGTTCCGAAGGCAATGTGAGAGCCTATCCTAGAGGCGCAAGTGTGTAAGTGTGTTAATTAGGGTTTGCAAAAAAGTTAATTAATTAAATTAAATGGTTTAATTAGAAAAAAACTAAAAACCTAATTAATTTTAGGGTTTGTAAAAAAGGGTGTTATTGGTTAATTGAAAAATGGGGTTTCAGAGAAGGAAAACAATGATAATCAAGGTTAGATATAAAAAGAAAAACAAATTACCAGGGGTGGGTGTTGAACCCACACCCTTTTCCCTTTAACCAACAGGCCTTTCCACTGCGCCATATGCGCGTCTGTGTTAAGAGAATAGAACCAATACGCTACATATTAAAGCCTGCAAAATATGGGAAAAACATAAAAAACATCAAAAGGCAGGGATCAAATCCACGCCATTGTACATCAAAGCCTTATCATGTGTGCGCTTGCCACTGGTGTGCCTGTTTCATCCGATACATAACTGAAAACAATTAAATATGATATAAACTCAAATGACTGGAATGGAGAAGCGCCAGAGCCCTAGCTCCGGTGACTCCTTTTCTTATACCTGCAAAATAGCCAATGTTAATGGTTCAATAGTACGCTACCCCCATAATTTGGGCCTTGCGAATTCAATGCAGACATCGGTTTTGTCTAATTCATGTTGAATTATGAGGTACAACGTAAACCACCTAAAACATTGAAAACATGGTAGCTCGTGGTTTAGTTGTTATGGGACTCACACGATGGGTCTATCCTGCATTGTTATACCTCAAAAACACATTAGTGATGTTAGTATGCATTAAAACATAAAGAAAATAACAACATGAATTTCATGCAAAAACCAAAACCAGCGAGGCATATACGCGGTTCTCATGCCTCTTAGATCATCAAGGATGATCTAATATTACCCTACAGTGATTCTAGGAGTGATGAATTTGGTCAAAAGGTTTGGGCTTGGACCTTTGTAAGAAAGCCTCTTAATTTATCTAATTTATTTTGAATTTAAATAAATAAAAAATAAAATAAATAGAATAAAATTCCAAGGGGTGTATGAATAGGTTTATAGGTTTACTATGAGGCCTATAACTCGTGTTGACCTTGAAACATAAGCCCATTAACCCAAGAATTTAGGTTTCATGCATTTTCTCAAAATTTCTCAACTTGCACCAATCATAACTCTTATAATCTTTATCATGTGAAGGTGATATTGGACTTTTGGGAAAGCTCAAGATTTCCTCTTCAATCTCTACGTTGATTAGTTTTGCATTTGAAGACTTTATCTTGAAGTAAGTTGCTTTGACAAAAAAGTGTCTTTTTGTTGACTTTTGAAATGACCTATAATGTTTTGGCCCATATCTCTCAAATGAAGCATTTTTGGTCTTGAGTATAAAGGGGAAAAGTTGTAGAGAATTGAATTTCCTTCAAAATGAGATTTGGTTGAGGAAAATTTGATGAAGCATGTGGAAGTTATGCTTGGTCAAAGTTCAGTTGACTTCTCCTTAACAAAACCCTAATTTAGTAACTTTTGACTTTTGATGAATCTTGATTTTTCGTGATGAATCATGATCAACCCTTGATCAAATGATGAAGGTGACTTCAAAATATTGATGTTGACCGAAAATCTTGAAGTTTGACTGTATGTTAACAACAATTGACCTTTTACCCACTATAGTTAATTTTCAACCATCTGAGCAATTGACTGAGCAAACTTGTGATGAAAGGCTTGAAACTAGGCATCAACATTCCTTTAGAGATATGAGGAACCATGAAATCCCCTTGAGGCATTAGAAGTCCAATCCTCCTTGAGAAAAGTGTAACCCTAGTTGTAGGTTAACTGCTTAGGAGGAGAATTTGCATGATCAATTCTTAAGCAACCTTGAGAAATTGAGAACCCTAGGAGAATGTCTTGAATAATGGGAGGACAAATTTTGGGATAAAACAAATGGGGTAGTAAAAAATAATCTTAATGGAACTTGCTGGTGTTAAATTAAAGGCTGGTGAGTCAATTGATCAATATCTGAATAGGTTTAGACTTTTGAAAGCAAGATGCTTTACTCAAGTCCCTGAACACGAACTAGTCGAGATGATTGCGAATGGCCTAGACTATTCTATACGAAAAAAGTTGGATGTTCAATACTTGAGAGATATGGAACAGTCAACTATTAGGGTTAAACACATTGAACGCTTGAAAGCTGAGAAAACTAAAGCTTCCAAGTATCAAGAGAATGCCAAACCTAGCAAATACCAAAAGAAAAGGGAAAGTTGCGTATGTAACCACTAGAGATTTTTATTGAGATGATAACGAGTCAGTCAAAGAAAGTAAGGTTAATGTGGCTAAACTCTAGCATGAGCCTCCGTAAGCTTGCAATCCATTAAGGCTTTCGAACGGGAAGAATCCCGTCGAAACTTAGAAAAACGGCAAAGACATTACAAAAACTTATAGTTTCGATATAACTTAGTGTGATGAAATATTTGATTTATTAGTATCTAATGGTCAAATTATTGTGCCTCAGGGTTTAAGGAATCCCCCATTAGATCAAAAGAAGAAAAGGGAAATTTGAAAATTTCATAATTTTCTTGGTCATAAAACATCTCAATGTGTTCTTTCTAAGGATTTGGTGCAGAAAGCTCTGAAGGAAGGCATGCTTCAATTTGGACAAAAGCCGAAGATGTAGGTTGATATTGATCCGTTGAAAGTCAAAGAGGATATGTATGAAAAACCATATGAATGCATGATGGTCGGAGTTACTGAAGGTTTCAACGGTGAATCCATGATGGTCGAATCTATTGAAAGCTATGAGGTGAAGAAGGAAAATGAGTGGCATGTGGTTTATCCTTAGCCTGAGCAAAGTTTGGTTGATTTTTAGGAAAGGTGAAAATTAAATGGGTCAGAATCTAGATTATTCCCAAGGTGTAAGGTTATGTATGATGGAAAAGCAGTTGAAAGATATAGGCTTTCAATGAAAAGCAACCTCCAGTACCAAGGTTTGTGTTCAACAAGAAAAGGATTCTTCGAAACAATGAAGAATATAGGAGGAAATTTCATCAGCTTTGATAGAAGACCTTTCGTCCTCCGTCTGACATCCCACGGGAAAAATGGGTGAAGCCAGTAAATCAAAAAGGAGGGAAAAGGCCGAAGTGGAGAGCAGTTGTTCAAGAGGCTGAAGCTCAGGAGAAGAAATCAGAAGTTAAGGGTTATTATGTATCTTTGAATTATAAGGGGGAAAATTCGATAACTATAACATAATGGAGGTGTTATCAAAGAAACAAGAAAGCTGCAAAAGAAGCCACAACATGGCAACTAAGGCCTATAGCAAATTTGAAGGACATGAAGATGGTAAAGGCTTTCAAGACTCTGAAGCCAGTAAGAGCTACCAAAGTTGTCAAAGTGCCAATCTATAGAAGAAGTTACCCAAAATAGAGATTGAGAGAAAAAGAATAGATAATAGGAAATCAGAGATTGGCGATGAAAATAACACTTATAGGAAATAAGGAAGTGGTGGCAACACAGAGTGTAGAATAAACTTCTATGACTGAAGATGAAAATGAAGAGGAAGAGGAGTACGGACCTCTTATAGAGGACGAAGGGACGATTATGACCCTTATAAAGATTATATGGTCGATGATGATTATGATAAATATTTCATCATTAACTATGGCATTGTGTATGTTTTGCCTGCTGAGTTTGACAAGGTATCAAAAGTATCATAAAATAAGGATGATTACGTGCCCGATGATACCGACGGGAAACCACTATGCTACTACATTATGAATAGTGGTGTGGTGGAGGAGAAAAATGTTGTGATTGAAAAACCAAGTCTACGCATGTTGTGCCACCTCAAACCCTTGTTTATAAGGTAAAAAGTGGATGGAATGTCGGTTAACAAAGTATCTATCGATGGGGGGAAAGCTGTGAATCTGATGCCGTATGCCTTGTTCCAGAAAATGGGAAAGTGCAGAATTGATCTTCGACCATATAACATGGTTTTATCCAAGTATAAATGAAAAACCAGTCGCATACTATGAATGTTTCAGGACGAATTGGCAGTCCGCACAACCACCATGTCAACGCTCTTCATGGTCATTAATTCCGAGGAAAAATTTAATCTGTTACTAAGACGCGAATGGACCCACAGGATAGGGACAGTGCCATCAACACTACACCAAAGTATATGCATTTGGAGTAAAGATGGCATCCTCGATAATATTGAAACTGATCAGAGTTACTACAAAATCGACGAAAGAAAAATTGGAAAGAAGTCATTCGAGCAACTTTTGGCAAATGTGGCGCCTTTTGATACTGAAATTTGTATTCCTGAAGAAAACTCAAATCGTTTTCTAAGTTTGGATCGAGATCATGTATTCACGTAGGACATTGAAGAAGAAATGGCTCCCAAGGAACTGAACCCACCTATTGGGTATGGTGTGGCCGAAGGCGATGACTAGTGAGTAAGAAGCATTGGCTCAGATTTCAGCCTATGTGGCTGAAAACAAAGTAAAATTGGCTTTAGAAGCCGAAAGATTGAAAAATTTGGTTGTCGGAGCTAATACAGAAAATCAAGAAGGCCAGTATGGCAAAACATCAAATTTAGAAAGCCGAAGACTAGATTGTGAATACGACAATGGGCCTTTGTGGTTTTAGAAAGACCCATTGAATTTGATGTAGAAAATTCATCCGAATATCCTTTCGAAGAAATGGATCTAGGCGATGGTGTGACAATGATACCAACTTATATCAGTACAAAAGTTAGGTCAAATATGAAGGTTCAATTGGTTAACTTGTTAAAATAGTATAAATATTTCTTTGCATGGGACTATGGTGAAATGTCTGGTTTTTGTCGAAGCATAATGGAACATCATCTGCCTATCCAGTAAAGCAAAAATCCTGTAAAGAATCATCCTCAGAGATTTTCCCCAGAAACCACATTGAAGATCAAACAAGAGATCGAGAGACTACTCAAGAGTAAGTTCATCAAAACTATATGGCACGTCGATTGGTTAGAAAATATTGTTCTTGTTATTAGGAAAAATGAGAATCTTAGAGTTTGCATAGATTTTAGGGATCAAAATAAAGAGACTCCAAAGGATGAATATTCGATGCCCGTGGCAGAAGTGTTGGTCGATTCAGCTGTAGGCTTCAAATATTTAAGCATTCTAGAAGGTTATTCTATATATAACAAAAAATTTATATCAAACAAAGATTTTCCTAAAACGGTGTTTCAATGTCCATGAGCCTTACGGATTTATGAATGGGTTGTAATGCCATGCAGTTTAAAAAATACCGGAGCAACTTTTCAATGGGCCATGAATGCTATATTTCACGATTTCATAGAGCATTTTATGCAGATTTATATTGATGATATTATAATTAAATCTTCAAATGAGAATGAACATATATACCATATTCGACGATCATTCGAAAGGATGAGAAAAGATGGATTAAAAATGAATCCACTAAAATGTGCTGTCAGTGTACATGCAGGAGACTTCTTAGGCTTCGTGGTACACAAAAAAGCATCAAGATCAACCAAAACAAAATGAAAACAATTTTGGATGTCATGCTTCCTTCGACAAAAACAATTGCAATCTTTGTTGGGGAAGATCAATTTCTTCAGGAGATTCATATAGAATCTAAGTTGCAAAATA
Organism: Vicia faba; assembly: GCA_948472305.1. Classification (NCBI taxonomy): domain Eukaryota; kingdom Viridiplantae; phylum Streptophyta; class Magnoliopsida; order Fabales; family Fabaceae; genus Vicia; species Vicia faba. Next base: position 240,890 of record CATIWC010001400.1, on the reverse strand, counting down.
AAGGTGTTCTCACCATAGCTCAAGATAAAAAACAAAGGTGAATTCCTATGGCGTAAAGAGCAGTAAGAGGCTTTCGACGCAATCAAGGAATATCTTACAAAGCCTCATGTGTTACTTCCTCCTAGTCGAAACAAAAACATGGGACTGTATATATCTGCAAAGGAATTGACAATAGGAAGCATGTTAGCTTAAGAGGACGATAGTGGTGTCGAAAGACCCATCTATTACCTTAGTCGAGTGTTAATAGATGCAGAAACTATGTATAGTTCGATTAAAAATTGTGCTTATTTTTGTACTTATCATGTATGAAATTAGAGCAATATATTAAGCCAGTTGATGTTTATGTTTCATCTCATTTTGATGTTATTAAGCATATGTTATCAAATCCTATATTACATAATCAAATTGGGAAATGGGAATTAGCATTAAACGAGTTTTCTTTGTCTTATTTTCCTTTGAAAGTGATAAAAGGCCAAATTGTGACAAACTTTATTGTGGATCATGTAATAGTCGATCCATCCGCAAACATGGTCGACACAGAACCTTGGAAGTTATATTTTGATGGGTCGAGCCATAAGGATGGATCCGGTATTATAATCTTAATAATCTCCCTAGAAGGAATGCCAACAAGATTCAAGTGTCGAGTTAATGGAAAATGTTCCAAAAATGAAGCAGAGTCTGAAGCTTTGATTACTGAGCTCAAGGTCTTGCGATATTTGGGTGCAGCCAATATCGAAGTAAAAGGTGATTCAAAGTTGGTGATCAAATAGATAACATGAGAGTATAAGTGTGTCAAGGAGAATATAATGATATACTTTGTGATGGTGAATCAGTTGTTGGAAGACTTTGAAGTGGTTAGCATTTCACACGTGCCCAGGATAGAGAATCATGAGGCTAATGATTTAGCCCAAATTGCGTCTGGATATAAAGTGTCGACGAACACGTTGAGGGTTTTTTTTGAAGTAAGGAAGAAAGTTATATCGTCTGCACCCGCAAAAGTTGTCAACACCAAAATCATGGAGGGCAGGTCATATGGACGAAATTCTAGAAATTTTTTCCATTGATAGTCTACTAGATACAAACTAGAGAAATGAAATTATAGGGTATCTAGATAATCCAATCAGAAGTATTGACAGGAAGATAAAGTACAGGGAATTAAGCTACATTCACGTGGGTAATGAATTGTTCAAGAAAACTCCTAAGAGTGTGTTGCTTAAATAACTTGGAGAAACTAAAGCATATAAGGCAGTCATAGAAGTTCACAACGGAACTTGTTGCACTCACCAAGCTGGCCAAACTATGAAATGGTTGTTATTTTGACAAGGCGTATATTGGCCAAGCATGTTGAAAGACTGCATCAATTTCGCCTAAGGCTATCAAGAGTGCCAAAAGCATGCAGGTATTCAACATGTGCCAGCAAGAGAATTGCATGCATATATTAAACCATGGCCCTATAGAGGATGGGCTTTGGACATCATAGGAGAAATTCTACCCGCATCTTCGAAACAATAGAGGTTCATCCCAGTGGGAATAGAATATTTCACCAAATGGATATAAGCCATACCTTTAGTAAGCGTGGCTCAAGACACGATGATTGAATTAATCTAGAAGCACATAATCTATATGATTGGAATTCCCGAGACTATAACTATAGATCAAGGGTAAGTGTTTATCGATCGAAAATGCAAGAATTTGCATATGAAACAGGACTTAAATTGAAAACCTCAACACCTTATTATGCTAAAGCCAATGGTCAAGTGAAGGCTGCTAACAAAGTGATAATTATGTTGATTAAGAAACATGTTTCTAGGAATCCTAAGAATTGGCACAAAACATTGAATCAAATACTATGGCATTGTCGAACATCCCATGAAGAGGCAACAAATTCAATGCTTTTTCGTTTAGTATTTGGACACAATGATGTTTTACCATTTGAAATACATTTATTGTCAGTAAGGATATAACACCATAATGAAATTTCATTAGAACGGTATTGGATTATGATGTTTGATGAAACAATAGATTTGGATGAAGAATGGTTGGTTGTGTTGGATGTGTTCATTCGATAACAAGAACGAGTCGCTAGAGAATATAATAGGAAGGTGAAAACCAAGACGTTCTAAATAGTTGAATATGTTTAGAAACTAATTCTGCCTATGGATTGATGAGATTGAACATTGGGTAAATGGTCACCAAGTTGGAAGGGACCATTCCAAATCACAAGAATATTTATGAATAATGCTTATGAAATTGAAGAAATAGGTTTTGACCACCGAATCCTTAAATTAAATGGGAAAAATATGAAAAAATATAGACATATGCTTCAAGAGATTCATATTCCAAAAAAATAAAAAGCATATTATATGTTTATTACCAAAATGGAACAAGACCAAAATTGTAAACATAAGTTTCCCAAAAGGATTGCTTGATTTCCACAAACACAAATGTCAGTATCGACAAAATTGAGTAATGGGGAAGAATTTAAGCAGGGAATCAAAATTTGAGGCTCTCAAAACGTGGCTTTGCACAAAAGATCTTTTCGCCGAGACGCGATTTTTTCACCGTTAATTGAATTGTGCTTTCTTTAAGACCGAGGGCTCTTTCACCATGAGCGATGTCGTCGAGGGTGTTTTGTTGGATTTCATCTGGTGTCGGAAGACCTCTAGTCATATAAAAGGAGGCTTTTTGGCATTCCATTTAAGCAATCTTCTGGTTGAGTTTTTCTATTTGAGCTCCATAGTTCGAGATTTACTAATCAAGAAAGGAATGTTTATCGAGGTGTTCTCGTCTTTTAGCCTCAAACTCGGCCATCCTTTATTCACAAGATTCATTTAATTTCCATTTGACTCTAATCTAGTTTCTTTGGTTTTGAGTTAGAGATCGATATGTCTGCAGAATGCAAGATCTTTGGTAAGTTGGCTAAACAAAGCTTCAAAATCAACTAGGTATTGGGCCAGGGACTCATGAATGTTATGTTGGGAAATGGCATCGAGTAACTTGAAATTATCTGACTCCATACAAATTTATTCCTCCATGACAACTAAGAACTCTCCCTTAAATAAATAGGATTTGAGTTGTCAATGATTGAGAGTCACCTCAACGCTTAGTTCAGTGGCACGAGGAGACAATGAGCCAACTATTTTAGTAGTAGTCGACATATGGAGAAGTTGTAAGAGATTTGTAAGGGCTTACACTAGATGCTGTTTTTTCAAGGTTTGAATTTTTGCTTTGGTTGATGAATTGTTGGAGAGTTTATCTTGACGGACAGAGAGATCAGTATTGGCAAAAGCCGAATGTCTCAATTTTGTGTTACCCGCAACAATATCGAGAAGAAATTTCTTGAAGAGGAATTTCGCTAACAACAATAGGTTGGGAACGTCTATTGGCATTATGAGTGGTATGGTGTCTTAAAGGTTGCTCAAGAGTAGGCCCAGTTGGATCTCCAGTAGCATTCACAAGCTCAATGGTGTTTTTAGTGGGCCTTGTTAGAACAGAAGAATGTTATTCGACGGTGCCTTCGCGAAGATGTCCCTGAAAAAATTCCCCAGGATCAGCACATGCTCTAGGTGTGTAAAAAATGTAAAAGAACATATGTACCCTAGAAAATGAGAGTGATAGACTCTCTTGGTTAGGGAATAAGAGGAAAGATAACTTACATGGGCCGACTGAGCATTATCGATGGTAGCACAAGGAAAAGGTTAAGTTTCTATAGCCTTGGGAACTGGTACTGGTGACACCGTCGATTGTCGAGAATGTAAAGCACTGAAAGCATCGATGAGCCTTTGAAATAAACTTGGTACTGAGAAGTACTTCGTTTAAATTGAGACCACCATTGGTCAAATAACTCAATGGTAAAAAATGATTGCTTGAATTTGAAAACACGAAGTTCAATGGATTTAGTAGCCTCATGAAATTGGAGGCATGTCATGTGATCATTAGTATTTAGTGACCTACCAGCCCATACAATATCAACAGGATGGAAGAATAAAGGCTGAGAAAACATTTGACTAAGTACGAATTGACGATCCACTAAGTTTGGTTCGTAAACAATAAATCCATAATCATCCAACCCAGTATCAATGTGAAAAGAGAGAAAGGATGGGATTAAAAATCCCTCCAAACAGCATCGACCGTGCAACATTTGGAAAAGAGAGGCCAGGAAAAAGATCTATAAACCAATCTAGCCTAAATCTTCATTCTACGAAAGGAGCAATGGCCAAAACTAAGTTTATAGGGTCAAAAAACATGTCGTTATATATCATGAAAATGTACCTATCAAGGTTTAGTTGGGGAGTCATTAGGGATAACTTTAGTCCCTCGATAGCTCTATTTTTATTTAGCCGCAAGATAACTTTAGAAATTGGATAGTCTAGTTGGTATTTAAATGTGGCATTCAACCAGTGTTGTAGAAGCCATAAAGGGCCCGAAAGAACCAACCTTTATCATTGTCAGGAAGGGATTTTAGCTGAGAGGAGGCTTCACTCAATGCATGGTACAAATGCGCCAAAGGGTTATGAAGGAAATATGTTCGCCATCAAAGACATCTGTTTGGTCGATAATAGGATGATTGGTTATGTAATGAGTGAAATGAGTGTCTAGTTGACACCGTTAGGTCAAAAGTTTCACCGAGAGGAGAAAGCCCAGTGATGGCCGCTACCTCGAACAAGGTAGGTGTTAAAATCCCACATGGAAGTTCAAAGGTGTTAGTTGAACCCTCCCAAAATAAGAGTGAGGATAAGACAAAATTGAGATTGATTCTATATGTGTTCCTCAACATTTGGATGACAACGAAAATGCTAGTTTCCTTCCATTGAGCTTGTCGTTGTCTTTGGACTCTGTCGAGCCAAGCTACATTAGCTCTGTGATCAAATGAAGACATGAAACAAAACAACTTAGCATTTGGATCCATTAACCTATCATCAATGGGTTTTGTTTGATCGAAAGAAGAAGGGATAGTGGGATGAAAACAAGGAAAGTATCTATGAACCTTCTTAGGATGTTTTTCCTAAGTTGGACATGGCTCGTGAAATGTAAGAAGCTTTCCTGCAACAACAAATGGGATCAACATTTGTCATTACCATTTCTTTACCTTTGATTTTGCGTCAGGAGATGGTTTCAGAATGAATTCTGAATTCTCTTCTTAGGAAAGAGAAAAATCTATTGTAATGTTACCAGTATTAAAAGAAGAACACGAGGAAACGACCATTATTAGGAAGAGAAAGATGTTCTTTCACAGTTTATGTAAGTTGTAGAGGAAGAAGGTTGAAAATTACAAACAAAAAAAGGTATTTATAGGCTCTTTGAAGCCATCAATGATGGACAAATGGAACCCATTTAGATAGTAATTATTGATGCTAAACTCAGGAGTGGAAGAGTTAGTAGGGTTCGTTTAAAACCCATATCCTGGAAAATAGGAGCCATTATGAGAAATGATGGATTGGCATAGGGAATAGTGGTGCAAAAAGTGGAAATCATGGCACGTGATGTCATTTGAAAAGACATACAGTCGAAAATTCAATAGTTAAAACGCTTCTCAATCGATAAAATCTCGGTCGAACTTGACATTTTGGGGGGCAATTTATTGACAAGCAATTTTCGGCTTAAGGATTAGGCCCAAGTTAGACAGTATCCTTTGTCAAAAGGGAGTATCATATATTCTATAAATGACAAGTTAGGGCCCGTCGTTGGGAATGCATAAATTATACATGTTCAGAAGCTTGTCAGTTGAGCCAATGCTAGAAGCAAAAGCTAATTCGACGAAGGCCAGTCATGTCGATAGCAAGAGCAAGTGGCGGAAAAAGAGGTTATCAACTTCGAGCACTAGCAAAACATGGGAATTTTAAAAAACAACACCATACAAACTCACAACGTGAGTGGTTCAAAGTAATCATCGGGATTTACGTTTTAGCATCTATTTAAGCAAATAGTTGTATTCATTTAGAAGGTCGCATTTTGTAACATTGTAAGAGAGCATTGAAAGCACCAACGTATAGAGAAACGAGTTAGTTCTGAGAAATGTACGATTACGTCCACCTTTAAATTCAAAGAAATTTATCTTTACAAGTCTTGTTTATCATATCAGTCTTGCAATTCATCTACCATTTCATTTCTTTGTCTTTTATCCTTTTTCCTTATTTACGCTTTTAAGCTCTTTAATCATTTCAAACACCAGAACATTGTCAAACTTAACACTAAGCATATAAATCTTGTTGCCGGTTCTACAATTAACCTTTAATTAAGAGGCTAAAGATTGTTCGCAAGAAACTCCTGCAAACAAACATCAAAACTGTTATGACAGTTGATAAGAATGTTGCATCGTCTTGATCAACATTAGTATAAAACCATATTTTAGCAAAATTAAGCGAACCCTAAAACCATGGAACTAATAAATGTTAACACTCCTAAAACACGTGACATCAACAAGGAGTGTAGATGGACTTTTGACATGGGTAAAAGGTGGAAGATCACCTGATGATGAACTGAAATGTGTGTTTCCATCTAAGTTTTTGTGTTTCCATATGATTGCGTGCTTTCATTTTATGTGTGTATTTACTCTATGTTTTTGTCAATTTTTGGCTAAAAAGGCGGAGTAAATTGTAGTGTGTTGATAGGTGTGTTGTGTCCTGATGTTATTTCAAATGTCTTGACATGTTGATTGACATTTTGTTAGGACTATACTGCTGCTTAGGGAGAGTAGTCTTTGTTGTTGCTTGATATGTATGCAACTGTTTAGGTGGAGCATGATTATTTATCATGTTTAATCTGGTGCTTAGGGGAATAATTTAAGTTTCTGTTACTATTGTTGACTGCTGATGTATATGTGCATAATTTCATACCAAATGTCCTAACATATTTCCTAAAGTTTTTGTGGAGAACTCTGTGTTTCTGTTAGTTTTTTAGGCTTATTTTTCTTCTGTTGCATGTGCCTCTAGTGTGTCAACTTGGACAGTTCATGGTTGTGTTTGGATGTTTCTTTGAGGGGGAGTATTGATCATATGTGATAGGGAGAGTAATGGTTCTATCTGAAGTTCCTGAGCATGGTGCTTTGGTGCTGAGCTATTTTGTTGTGTTGATGTGATGCAAGACTACATGTCATGACATCCGATCTCTAGAGAATTAAAGTGTATGAAGGATATTTATCTCTAGTGTTTTATGTGTGAGGCTGGGTCTCTCTCTATAGATGCATTCATCTCTGATCTCTTTGTTTGCAGTTTGTACAAATTTTACATGTAATTCATGTATCTTGTGTTTTATGTTTTATTGTGGTTTTATTCCTTATCTCTATGTTTAGTGTGTAAATGTTAATTTAGCCAAAATTTGCCCAAGGGGAAAATTTTTAGGTCAGTGATTTTATGTTTGCCAACAACTATGGTAAAATAATGTATTAGAATCAGATATTAAGCAAGATGTCATGACATCTTAACCAATTGATATAACAGGTGTTGCTACTCTTGTTGGAAGGATCTGATTTGATTCAGTGAGATTCTCTATGGATATATCTCACATATTTGCACAAGCCAAGAAGCATATTTTTATAACAAGTGATTTTATCTTCAACTGTGCATTAGTTTCTAATATTGGTTGTTTAGACAATTTAGGAAACTTGTGTTGTTTTTGTTTCATAATTCAAGGAGATTATTCTGCATAATTTATCCTACCAATAGTTTATGGATCTACAACAAATTGAGTGGAGAATCCGAAGCCAATTGATAGATCAGGAGTTTAAATGGAAAATAACTTAAACCTAATGTAACTAGTGAAAAATAAGGGGAAGCTTTGATATTCAAAAGTCTTTATGGTTTTAAGAGTTATTTTATTATTTGTTTTTGTATGTCACTTATGTATCTGGTTTGATGCATTGAGGTTGACTGATTGTTCAATATTCATTGTGATTCACTCGTGATATTTTAAGCAAAGAGTGTAATTTGTTTAATTAGAAGTGTCTTCTTCTATTTTTGTCATTGTTACTGTCACAAAGGTGATTGTGGGAGATGAGAGGGGGTTCTCATAGTTAGGAGGTTCCTAGATAGAAATTGCATAGCAAGTGATTAGGTCATAATTTGTAAACTAGAGTTGTTTAACCTTTGAACTAATTAGTGGATTTCCTTCCTTGCTTGGATGCCCCCAGAATAGGTGTTGTTGCACTGAACTGGGTTAACATTTGACTGTGTTATTCATCTTATGAAATTTACCTAATTCATGATTTATTGTTTTGTAAATTGCTCTGTCAGTAAGATTATGTCTTAACATCTTTCTTGACATTGTATTTTGGTGTTGTGATATCTTTCTCTGCCAGAATTTCAAAGCCTAATTTTCATTGGAATCATTTACTTTTCTTGTCGACCTAAGTATCAACATTTCGATTAAAAAAATGTTTTAATTTTTTTATCAATCTAAGCATCAACATTTCAGTTGAAGATGATCATTTATTTTTCTTGTCGATCTAAGCATTAAAACTTTGGTTGAAGATGATCATTCTTTTCTATAAATTCACACGCTAGTATGTAATCTAGAGGTAATACTTGGATTCTTTTATCGTCTCATTTCTTTCTACTCATTGAAGGACAAAATTCAGGTCCTTTATATTTAATCATCTTTTTCCAAATATTATATAAAGACTCTTGTAATTCATATTCTCTATTTAAAAGTAATTAAATAAGGGAAATTGTAGCATCCTAATTTTATCCGGAAAACTATTCAAAAAATTTGGTTTATTGCATCCACTTTCATGATTTCGATTCATTCAAATTATTCACTTTATTAATCTTTTTCTAATTTATTTTAGTTTTATCTTTTAATTATTTGTTTTAATTTTTTATTATTGTTATTATCTATTTGCTAAATAATAAAAATCAAATAGGTTAAAAAAAATTTTGGTGTTCCTTTTTATTTATTTTCTTTTTATATTTTTCTCTACCAATTCACAAAAAAGGAAAAGAAAAATTCCCATTTTGTTTTGGTTCAATTCTCCTTTCATATAGTTGGTGGTTGTTCCACTATTTTGAAAAAAATAGTACAAGATTGTTGCTCCACTAATTTCCGTCACACATACAAGGACATATTTTTTCAAATTGGGTCTAGAAAACTCTAATACTTTTTTGTTTAAGAAGATAACAGAATGGCTATAAAAGGGGAAAGATGATTTTCTTGGACAGAGAGAGAAGCAGAGAGCAAACCATTAAATGTGACATTGAGGAATGGAAATCACCGTAAATGTTTTACTACCATTTTCATCATATCATCATAATTTTTCTCACATCACCACCATCATAATCTTCCTCACATCATCTTCATATCCTTCAATATCCACCATTATTCAACATACATATCTATTTCTCATAACAATTATGTTTGACCCCAATTGTTTAAGCAGTTGTCTAATTGTCCTTGCTATAGCTATGTCTGACCCCAGTTTTACTTATAAATGATATAATCAATCTTACTTTGCAAAACGTTGTTTACAAGAGAAAAGTAACAATTCAACTCTACAAACCCTATGTTTGATGTTGATCCTGACTTGTTCTATTCCCTTGATTTTAAACAAGATTCAATCACCTAACAATATCAATATGATCCACCGAACCATAATTCTTCAAAGCTTTCACTCGGCCGAATCCAAACTACAAATTTTGGTCACCCAAGATTTTCAATCGTTCCACCGTCTCACAGTACTCCTTTGCAAGAACCCTCGTTATTCAAAGATTTCACTCGATCGAATCCGAATGGCAAAATGTTATCATTCAAGATTTACCAATTTGATCCACAGTCGCACGCTACTCCTTTGCAAGAAATTCCATTCTTCAAAGATTTCACTCAATCGAATCCAAATTGCATAATCTCATCCAAAACCTTTAAATAACCAATGATCTTGAGGGAAAACCCCAGTTTGGTTTTGTTATTTGAAACCCCTCAAGATTCTCAACCCAATTTAAAATTCAACAACCTGAATTGGACGTTATCAACCTAGAATCTATATGAAACCCAAACAAAGAATGATTTTGTGTGTATGAATTGAAAATAAGGTTGAAGATGAACAACAACATTTGTATGTTTTAGTTTATCATGTTTTAAATGATGCATGTATGAATTATTTATGTGTGCAAGTTAGAGGCAAAAAGGGAGACTTAGAAATTAAAAATAAATACAATTTCTCAGAGAAGCTACAGTATGTGTCGACACATATAATTCACCTGTCGACATATGTAAATACATGCGTCAAACTATTCAAGTTCATGCGTCGATACAAAGAAACCTAAGCTACATGCTTTAAAAAGGAAGTACATATGTCGATCTTAAAGTCGTATATGTCGACATATAGATGCAATTTTTCCTATATATGTCGACCTGAAGAGTTGTATGTGTCGAACTGAAGAGGTGTATGTATTAATACATGGAAACAGAGCCTACATGCTTTAATGTTAATACACATGTGTCGACTCATCCATCATATGTGTCGATACATCAACTTTTTTTTTCATGCATAAATTGATTTTTAGTGCTTGATACCTTTTTTAAACATGTTCTAATTGCATTCTAAGTTCCCTAATGCAATGATGCACATAAAGTCTTTGAGATATCGTCCAATACACAACATGCTAAAGTTATCCTAGTTATGACATGATGCAAAACATCTAATGGGTAAGTACACTCACTAGTTGTGGGTTATGATGCACTCAAAATTTCAATTTGCAACCACATGTGTTAACCCATACTCCCCCTGGTCACAATTATAAGCCAAAATAACCATTTTCACACTGATTAAGAATGTTAGTTAAATGTAATTAATTTTCTTGAATTCATATAAAATCAAAGTAAAATTCACTATTATATCCTTAGTTAATTTGATGAATCAATTAACAACATTAAATGATTTTGAATTAAATTAGGGGTATAATAGTAATACAAGCATTAATTAGTTTAAAACATAATGATTTTAGCTTATAATATTGACCAAGATTTATGGTTACTTTTTTTTTTCTTATAATAGTAACTCGAGGGAGTATGAAACTACCTTTGTTCACCCATTTACACCAACTTTTACTCGATTTTGGGTTAGGTTCAGTTTTCTTGTCAACCCCTATAAGCTACTGTGATACGGTGGCAGAACCGACTGTTATACTGATTTTGCGTTTTTATTTGCAAATGTTGCGGTAAGCAAGAGTTGCCACCGACTTTTCTTTCATCCAATAAAGAAAAGGGTGAAAAGAACAGAAAAAGACCTTTCATGAGTTTTCTGAGTAAGGGGGTAGATTATGGAAAGGGAATGTGTTAGCACCCTCTCCATCCATAGTTTTCTACGGGATCTTAAATACTTAGCTCATTTTAAAATACCTTGTACTTTGTGTGTTCTGATAGTTTTTGAAATACCAATAGTAAGGCAGATTGCTTTATGATATCTCTTGTTTCAGTCCTCAAGAGTGTTGATAAAGCGTTTTGAAAATGTTTTTGAAAGTTGTTTTGTGTAAGTGTAAAAAGTTTATTTTTGAGCATAGTATCTAGGAACTATCTACTTTACTCGAAAAGGTCGTTCTTTTCCTCCTTTCCTTTAGACAGTGCTAGCCTACTATTAGTGAGTAGGTAGCCCTAGTCGTTTGGATGTTTGAGCGAAATTCAAAGGGACGTTTTAAAGTCATGAAGGCAACTTGGAAAAAAATCTTAGTAACTAACCCAGGGTTTTAAAATCATTTTTATCGAGGTAACATCGAGAGGGTCATCGAGGGGCTTATGATCTTTTTAAACCGGAGAGTAGCCACTAAATTCTCTCATGTTTCGAGAGTTGTCACTATTTTTTTGAAGACAACCAGAGTGGGAGTATCCTAAAGGTGCGCATGTGAGAGTGTGTTATGTTCAGTTATTTATCTTGATGTTATGTTTTCTAACATTTTGTTTTTAATCTTGTTATGAAATCCTATTAATCATATATCTAAACAGTTAATAATATGCAGAAATTTGAAATGCGGAATTTAAAGCTACGCTATTACAAAGCTTCGGGGAGGGGGATTGTTACAAGTCTAGAAACTTGGGAAAAATAAAGAAAAGCGATAAAAGAGTCCTAGTTAATTTGTATTACATCCCATGAGCAAGTACATTAATATGAAAATAAAGAAAGCAAAAAAAAAACGCGCAAATTGATAATAACGTCTAATCCTAAACGAAAAGAAATCTTTTTGTTGTTTTGTGGGTCGAAAACAAGCACAAATGAGGCACTTGTCTTGTGGATCAAAGCAGACACGCAAGAGGCCAATGCTCAATCGAAGCTTGCATGCAGGAGGCTACTGCTATGTGAATTTAAACATGTTGAAGGGGCCTTTTCCTTGTGGATCGAAATCAAACATGAAGCATCCAACGCTCAGTCGAAGATTTGTGAATTAATCTTGATCGAAGGAGGCCAAGTGCTCTATCAAATATGCGAACCCAACTTGCATCGAAGGAGGCCAAATGCTCAATCTAAGCTTTTGAACCAAGCTTGCATCGAAAGAGGCCAAGTGGCCAATCGAAGCTTGTGAAATAAACTTGCTCGAAGGATTTTAGATGCCCAATCGAAGCTTATGAATCAAGGAAAACCTACCATTCTTCCGTTTGATGCCTGAAAGCCAAAAATACAATTGTACTTGTGTAAACTTGCCCTTTTAAAAGTCCTTGTGAGAAAATGTCTTGAGAAAAAAGGAGGGAAAATTTTGGTGTACAACAGCTGCCCCTGTTCAATCTTCTTGAGCCTGAAGATTTAGATTGGCTTGTTTGCCTTTCGTGATCTGATGGTGGAAGATGATTGAACACTTGAGTGCCCAGAATTTGCACTCGCATGAAAAATAGAAAACCTTAAAGAAAAAGAAAAATAGAAAACCTCCAACTCAGATATAAAGACTATTTAATTCCTTTATTCTTTTGTGTCGGAGCTCATCTGACTCGTCTCACTTCAGGTTCTTAAAACACCATCTCCCTCCATTGGAGGAGAAAGAAATCTCGATGGTGAGCTTACTCTGATTTTTATTCTTTAAGAATTTTGACTCTGACCAAATCGAAAAAGACCTCCAAGAGAAAAATTGTATTACCAACGCTGCACCAAAAGCTACTTTTTTTATTCCCACTGTATCTGAAGAACAAAAATCCCTCTAGTTATCCACCCAAAGATCCAAATCCTCCTGGTTCTCCCCTACCACAACAACACATCCATGTTCCTGAGGTATTAATCCTTACTCGGAATCACAAATTTTTCACTTCCAATCTTATGTTAACTTTTACTTCGATGACAAATTAAAAGACTAACAAATGGCTTGGACAAAGATCTTTATTTGGACTCCGTTCATGTGGATGAAAACATTACTCTAAGTCCTCAAAGACAACATGATTTTGTGACACGCTACAAGTGTACGACTGTGCGAAGTAGTAAAAGATTATCAAATCACAAGAACCAATGGTTGAGTACCGAACTTTGTTTTATCGTTGTATATCTAGAGAAATCATATTTTAATGTTTTAGGAGCAACTTAAACGAAAAAGCACTTAAGTAGAAAAAAACTTAAATAAAACAAACTTAAAATAAATAAAGTAAACATGACTTTAGTGTCATGATTCCTATTTATGACTCCCTGTTTAACTTTATCACTTCTATTACGAGAACTTCGACAAAAATTATAGAAAAATAAACTATTATGGACAATATCTGCTTTCGCCAACATATTGCCCTTTCTCTGACAAGCAAGATTCTCGTCGGCTTTTGCTTGCATATAAATGTTTATCAGTGATCATTACTTTTGCACAACTATTAAAAGATGGAAAATTTTCTCAATCTCATCTGAACACTTTTGTGGTATCAGATTTAACTGTTTAAAACCTGTTATCGGGCATTCATACATATCCTTTCAAACTATGGTAAACGTCTGAGAACACTCATACTTTCATAACAAGGTTTGAATTGAAACTCAGGCTTTAAAATAAAAATAGTTAAATTCTCATAATCAACTTATGCTAATTTACACGGATAATCCATAAATATGGTTCATGACCCTTAGTCCTTAAGGGAATACTCACTCCTGCTGAGGAATAGTACAAAAAGAACCAATTTTATCATGAAACAGATAGTAAATAATAATAAAGTGATTAAAATAAAGCGATAAAATAGAAACATGAATTATATTGATCAAGTGCTCCAAACAAAGACTTGAGTTACAGAGCGTGAAAATAAAATTGGAATAGAAAACTAGATGAAAACTCAAGACTACCTATGAGTTTTTATATTAGAATTCCAATAGTGGAATAAATCTATGTAATCAATAACCATTACATCAGGAAATATCTCATATCAATGGCCATTAAGACCAAAATCATCCCAAATTGGAATGCAAAAAAGTCCCAAAATGGTGATTAATAGAACCGAAAAAGAAAACAAAATAATTGGAAATGTTTCGGCCTATTACGGACCATAACACCCATTACATGCACCTGTAGTAGGCCATATATATTTTTACTAGGCGCGTGTACAAGGAGGTCTTTAGTCTGGAGCCCGTTACGGGCCGTAACATGATTTACGGGCACCCGTAACCGGCTTCTTGTCTTTGTACTGGAGACTTACGGGCACCCATAACTGGCTTCTTGTCTTTTGACCAAAGCATAAAGCATATCAAAATGAAGGAAAGCGCATAAAAATGGTGAAGTAAAAAAGTAAAACATCTAATAAAAAAGATTGAAAAATCCTTTATGAAACTCCCTCAAACTTAGATTGTTGCTTGTCCTTATTTAACATAGTAAACATTTCATAGAAGGTTTTTGGATCAAGCAAACCAACAAATGAAAAAAGCTTATGAAATATAAAGCATGTAGGTACTCATACGTGAGTCTTTGTTCAGAATGGTTGAGCGTTAGTTCTTCCAGTACTCATATGTCGCAAAGAGTTTTTGTTAGAACACTAACCATATGGACTATAAACCTAAGATTTCCCTTTGGATACCTCTCTAACTATGCTTTGTACTTAAGTATCATCTTCGATTTTCCTCCCTTTTCATTCGAACAATCAAATTAAGGCAATGATAATTATGATAATCATCACATGCACAATTTTTTTTTGTTTAGACACCAAATAAGCAACAATTTCCATCTTTATTTACCGATGAAAATTTTATAACTTTTAAGTTTATATATTGTCCTTATTTGGACGATGTTTAGGGTTCAACAACCGCTGGGCTGAATGACCAGGGGAGGGTTACCCGACTTAGAGAGTCGATTGCCTTTTACCGCCTTTTCATCATTTTGGTGCTAAAACTATTTATTTCTTAACCAATCACGCATGCATGTGAATCTAAATTATGCCAGACTGTCAAGATAAACTAATTAGGGAGTATTTCTTAGGATCCAAGTACTATGGTACAAATCTACACGTTAGACTCGTATCTCTTTTGGGGGAACCTAAGGTGTTCAAGAAAAATCCTTTTTTGTCAAACTTTTCCAGTTTTCCTAGCTTCAACCTTTCATCCCTCTAACTCTATATACTATTTTTGGTTTCCTCAGGATCAAGGCTATTTTGAAAAAAATTCTTTCGGCCGAAATTTGAAAAATACTTCAAAGAGTGGTCTTATGGAAGAACTAACAGAAGAAAACAACAGAAAGAAAACAAACCAACAAAAATAAATGACAAGAAAAAAACTAAAAGCAGGTAAATACCTCAAACGTGAACTAAACGTTGTCCTCAATGTTTTGGCTAAAGAGAGAGAGAGAGAGAGAGAGAGAGAGAGAGAGAGAGAGAGGGTAACTCACAGAGAACCCCACTAAGGAGGTGGAGGGTAATGCAACATCAGTTGCTGCATCATTTCTTAAGCTTCTTCTTTTCTGATTATCTATTTATTACCTGAAAATAAAATTAAGAAAGCAAAAAAAAACAAGGGGATGAATTAGTAAAAAAAACGTGGGTTGCATCCCACGTAACGCTTCGTTTAACGTCACATGGCTCGATGTTCCTTGAGTGATTTTACTCAAGATGGTTCTTTCGAGAATGATTCCTTGATTAAACTCTAAATAATCTTTGGTTTTCATGGCCACTTATCAAGTCATCTCTCATATCCCTCACTTTTCTTTTCCTTCTTCACATGAGGTAGTTCGTACTTTTTAACATGTGGAGGTGGTTCTGATTCTATCATGAGTGTCAGCTTTTCAAGTTTGGATTTAGTCGTTTCATCCCCCACCTTAAAGATCAATCTCCCCCTCTTAACATCAACAATTTCCCAAGTTTCACAGTCTTCTGATTTTCTCTCTTTAGGCTGACTTTATGTAATGGTACATTGGGGTGGATCTTTTCCAATATCTTCACATTCTTTTTGGACTAGGTGCCTACCTTAATTTCCATATATCTTTATGGGAAAGGAAACATTGGATTGTATGGAGGAGGAATAACATAGGGTGCTTCGTTCTCTACCTATTTGATAACCTTCCTTTTGGATGGTGTTGGTGGATTTTCCCCAACCTCTACTCTTTTCTCACCTGAACTCTCCTGAAACTCATTATCTTTCTTTACTAGGTTGTTCAGCTTGTTTTTCACAACTGGGTGTTACAACATCCATATGTCTCTCATGGAAGAGTCTCAGAGGTGTGTCTGAAATAAGGGAGATTTTGGTCTCCAATTCCTTGTTATGAGTTACGAGGGACTCAACCACTAATTTTAGTTGCCTAAGGGTTTCAACAATATGGAGATTTTTCTTTCTAAACTCTTTATTTTGGAGAGTTTGTGTCACCACAAAGCTCTCCATCATATATTCCAGGTTTAATTTTTGGGAATCTTGTGGTTCCTTGAGATACTGAGAGTGGTTATCATAGAGAAAATTCGGGTGATCCATCCACCCAAAGTTGTAAGCATAGAAACAAGAGTCTTTATGGTAATTGTTCTCACAATTGATCATATTTTGGATAGACTCCATGCAAGCTACAAAACAGTCAATAAAAAAAATTACAACAAAAATAAAGCTCTAGTCTATATAGTGATTAAACAGAGATTCAATATCAAGCACAATAGGTCCCCGACAACGGCGCCAAAAACTTGACACGCTACAATTCTATGGCTGTGCAAATTAGTAAAATATTATTGAACCACAATGACCAATGGTTGTGTACCGAACTTTGTTCTATCGTTGTTAATCTAGAGAAATCTAAATTTGATGTTTTACGAACAACTGAAGTGAAAAACCACTTAAGTATAAAGACAACTTAAATAAAAAGCACTTCAAATAAATAAATAAAACAGGACTTTAGTGTCATGACTCCTATTTCTGACTTCTCCATTTAACTATAGAACTTCAATTATGAGAACTTCGACAAAAAATTTAGAAAAATAGACTATTATGGACAATACATGCTTTCACCAGTGTATTACCCTATCTATGACAAACATGACACCCGTCGGCTTTCTATCTCATAGAAACCATCGTCAATGATCATTACTTTTGCACAACTATTAAAAGATGGAAATTTTTCTCAATCTCAACCGAACACTTTTGTTGCCTCAGATTATATTGTTTAAAAACATATTATTGGGCATTCATACATATCCTTTCAGACTACAGTAAATTCCTGAGAACACTCATACTTTCATAACAAGGTTTGAATTGAAAATCAGCCTTTAAAATAAAAATAGTTAAATTCTCGTAATCAACTTATGCTAATTTACACGGATAATCCATAAATATGGTTTATGACCCTTAGTCCTTAAGGGACTACTCACTCATGGTGACGAATAGCATAGGAAAAACCAAGTTTATCACAGAAAACATAGTAAATAATAATAAAGCAATAAAATAGAAACCTGAATCATACTGATCCAGTGCTCCTAACCGAGACTTGAGTTACAAAGCATGAAAATAAAATAGGAATAGAAAACTTGATGAAAACTCAAGACTACCTATGAGTTTTTATATTAGAATTATAATAGTGGAATAAATCTATGTTATCAATAGCCATTGCATCAGGAAATATCTCAGACCAATGACCATTAAGACTAGAATCAGCCCAAATTGGAATGCATAAAAGTCCCAAAATGGAGATTAATCAAACCGAAAAAGGAAAAAATTAATTTGATATGCGCCTACCTATTACGGGTTGTAACACACATTAATGTCACTTGTAACATGCCACAGATATTTATACCATGCGTGTTCAAAAGGGGGTCTTCATTTTGGAGCTTGTTACGGGTCGTAACATGCATTATAGGCACCCGTAACCGGCCTATGATATTTGTACTGGAGACTTCAAGTTTTTTTCCTTTTCCATGTTTCATCTGATTTGTTCCTTCTTTCGACCAGAAACATAATACCAAAGTATAAAGCACGGAGAAATGAAGGAAAAGTGGATAAAAACGACGAAGTAACAAAGTAAAACATCTAATAAAAATGATGCAAAAACCACTTATCGTTTTGTCGACATGGTTGGTTCCGCGGAACATAGCCCTTATCTGCGACCTGAAAATACTACTGAAGAGCCTAAACTTATTTCAGCTGCACAAGCTAGCATCGAAGAGCCTAATTTTCAATCCTCTATTGTCGAAGGTGACCCATCTCATGACATCCCAAATGTTGACCCCAATATTTCCCTTAGCCAAGAGGAAATATCGTTCATGAAGAATCAAAGGCAGAAATGACACAACAATGGTTTTTTTAGAGAAATTTCTAGTTTGAGGGAATTTCAATGCTTCTAATTTCGTGTCCTAAGTTGCATAATAGCATCTCCATTTATAGGAGAAGGTTTAGAGGCTTGAGGTGGTGAGAATCATAAGATCACATGTTTATGGATTTTGACTTGTTTTTGAAGTAACCTTGACAAACATTGTTCCAACGCATGGTACAAGGATTTTAGGGTGGATAAGAGCTTTAAATATGTTTCTTCTGACCTTGTGTGTTGAGTGTATGCAGAGGGAACAAGGTAGAGGTTCTATACAAGTTGACTTTATGATTAAAGTCATTTTCCAAAATGGAAATGTAAACTTTCTTCCTTAAATAGCAAGATGTATTGGACAATGCTTAAATCAAGTGGTTTGTAGCTCAAGCGATTGTGTAATCTTATGATTAGAGATAGATACACAAGTTACAAGGCTTGCAAAGTGAGATTATGCAGCATGGTTAGAGATTTGGTCAAGTGTCTATCACAAAAATGCCTTGTAATTTAAGAATGGATACCCAAATTCTTCTCTTTGATTCTCTTAGCTTAAAAATGATCTCTTCAAGTTCTTGTGTATTTTATGTTTTCCACTTTTGATAAATCAAATTGGAGCAATGTGAAAAATGGCCAAGAAGTTGGGACAAAAAATATGCTTAAACTAAAACTCAAAATATAAGCATTTTTTGTACAAGAGCCCTCAAAATAAAAATTTGTAGATTTCATCAAGATCTACAACTTTCATGTCGAAAGTTTTCTTTGAATCATCTTACATCTTGGTGAAAAAATAGCATGAAGTAGTGAAATTATCATGTACAAAAACACTTAGAAAAATTTCTAAGTCTTGAAAAGTTCGACTTTTTAAATTGAATTTTGAATTTATTGATTTCTTAATGATCATGTTTTATATTTTTGAATGTCTCTATGAATCTTGACTTTTGAAACTCAATTTTATCAAAAAGTCAAAGTTTGACTTTTGGTGGATCAGTTGACTTTTTCCTCAGTTGATCAAATTTTAACTATCAATCAATTGATCTTGAGAGATGAATTGAGTCATGAAATTTGTTAAAGATGATGTACTTGAATTCTTGAGATCATGTTTCAAATCAATAAGTCATGCATTAGGTCAAAAGTCAAGAATCGGTCATTCTAATAAAAAACCCTTATTTGACAATTTTGCCTTTTTGATGATTTGAACATTTTTCTTGGGGAATTATTGTCCAAACTTAATAAATTGGTGAATATGAATTCAAAATGTTGATATTTGTTAAAACTTTCTGAAGTTTGGTTGTAAGTTGATCACAGTTGACTTTCTAACCGATATAGTTGATTTTTTAGTCATTTAGTCAATTGACTGAGCAAAATTTTAATTCAAGACTTGAAAATTGACATGAGTATTCTTAGAGGTCTATATTGATCCATGAAAGTCACTTGAGTAATTATAAGTCCAATTGTCTTTGTGAAAATCATAACCCTGGTTTGGGGCATATGTGTTTAGTTGGTGAGCTTGTTTGATCAAACTCTTGAGAACCCTTGTGCATTTGAGTTCTTTGGTGAGAAATGTATTGAGAAAACAAAGGGAAAAATATGGGGTACAACAATATGCTTTTATTCTATTGCAATCTGAATCTCTTGAAGCATAAATCTATACTTTTTCAAATATTTCCCATTTACTTTAAGGATTCGTTGGTCGAAACCTATCACTTCGATTTCGTAAGCATTATTTGTAAATACTTTTGTAATTTGGAATGGTCCCTACAAATTTGGTGACCATTTCCCCAATGTTTGATCTCTTCGATCCATAGGTAGAATTAATTTCCAAACATATTCACCTATTGAAATCGTTTTTGTTTTACTTTCCTATTCTACGCTCTGGAAACTCGCTCCTTTTGTCGAATTAGCACATCTAGCACAACCAACCTTTCTTCATCAAATCTATTGTTTCTTTGAATATTATATTCTAGTATTGTTCTGACGAAATCTCGTTTTGATGTTGTATCCTTACCAACTGCAGATGTATATCGATTGGCAAAACAACATTGTGTCCAAATGCCAAATGAAAAGGCATCGAATTCGCTGCCTCCTTAGGGGATGTTCGACAATCCCACAGTATCTGTTACAGTGTTTTGTGCCAATTATTAGGTTTCTTAGAAACATGTTTCTTAATCAACACAATTATCATATTATTAGCACCCTCGATTTGACTATTGTCCTGAGCATAATAACGTGTTGTGGTCATCAATTTAAGTATTATTTCAGACGTAAATTCTTCAATATTTCGACCGATAAACACTGACCCTTGGTCTGTAGTTATAGTCTCAGGAATACCAAACCTATAGATTATGTCTTTTTGAATGAATTTAATAACCGTATCTTGATTCATACTAACTAAATGTATGGCTTCTATCTATTTGGTGAAATAATCTATTCCCACCAGGATAAACCTTTGTTGTTTCGATGATGCTGGTCAAATTTCTACTATAATGTCCAAAGCCAATCTTCAAAAGGGCCATGGTTTTCAATTGCATGCAATTCACTTGCTGGCACATGTTGGATGCATGCATGCTTTTGACACTCTTGACATCCTTTGGCGAAATTAATGCAATCTTTTAACATGCTTGGCCAATATACGCCTTGTCGAAATAGAAACCATTTCATTTTATGGAAAGCTTGGTGAGCGCCACAAGCTTCGTTGTGAATTTTAAACACTGGCACATATGCTCCAGTTTCTCCAACTAATTTAAGCAACACACTCTCAATAGTATTCTTGAACAATTTATTACCCGTGTAAATGTAGCATAATACCCTGTATTTTATCTTCCTGTCAGTATTTCTGACTAGATTCTCTAGATACCCTATAATTGGCTTTCGCTAGTCTGTATCTAAGAAATTTTCAATGATTGGAGGACCCGTTAGTTTATAGTGGATTAAGTCCTTGTTGAAGGCAAATCACATTCAGGGGTGGACTGGAGTAGCTTATTTAACAGTGAACCTGGATAAACTTAATTGTTTTCATTTATTTTAATGTTCTAAGTTAACTTGGTCTTTCACCTACGAAAAGATTTAAAATTATATTTTGGCGAAACTCAATTCAAACCCCCTTTCTTGTGGTTTTCACACCTTCAATTGGCATGAGAGCTCCAGTTCTGGTATTGATAGGTATCGAACACTAAACTTTGTCAAATAAAGATCCAGACAAGTTTTTCTTTGAAGAAACACAATGGTTGAACCCACACCAACTAACGCTGCTTCAGATTCAAGCAATAAAAGCTACAATGTAAAACATCACATCTTTGATGGTGAAAAGTTTGAATACTGGAAAGTAAGACTAGAAAGCTTCTTTATAGGTCATGATGTTGATCTTTGGGATATGGTAGTTGATGGATACGTACCTCCCACAGACGCTACTGGAAAACAGATAGTTAGGAGAGTTATGACTGATCAACAAAATAAAGAATATAAGAATCATCATAAAGCAAGAACTATCCTGCTAAATGCGATTTCTTATACTGAGTATGATAAAGTTACAAATAAAGACTCTGCTAAGTCTATATTTGACTCTGGTAAAGTGACTCATGAAGGAAATGCTTAAGTCAAAGAGACCAAGGCGATGACCATGATTAAGTGATATGAAGCCTTCAAGATGGAGGATGATGAAAGAGTTGAAGTCATGTTTTCAAGATTTCAATCCATGGTTGCAGGACTGTGCGTTCTGAACAAAGGTTATTCAACGACATATCATGTGAAGAAGAGTATTAGAGGCTTCCCATCCAAATGGAGGCCTATGGTAACTGCACTCAAGCTTGCAAAGGATCTGAGTAAGACTTCTCTAGAAGAACTGCTAAGTTCTTTAAGAAGTCATGAGATTGAGCTAGAACAAGATGAACTGTAGAAGAAGATAAAATCTATTACCCTCAAGTCCATCAATAAATATGAGAAGTCCAAATCTATTCAAGCATAAGAGATAGAGGATTCATAAAAAGATCTTGATGATGAAGAAGATGAGTTGTATCTGCTATCCAGAATGGTTAACCGTCCGTGGAAGAGAAATAAAGGAAACATGTTCAGAAGTTTAAGGAGGACTGGAGGTTTCTTAGAATTAACTTCAGGTCAAAATAAGTCTAGTGGAAACGAAGTCATTTGTTATGAGTGCAATGAGCCAGGACACTACAAACATGAATGTCCTAAGCTTCTAAAGGACATCCCAAAGAATAAAGCTCTCAAAGGAAAAAAAGAAAGTGCTAATGGAAACATGGGATAATTCAGACTCTTCTAACTACGACTCAGAAGGAGAACATGTTAATGTGGGGTTGATGGTTTATGCTGGAAAATCAAGTGAAGTAATCTCTCCAGAAGATGAAGTTGATTCAGAAACTAAAGAAATATTCTACAAAGAGATATCCTCTGATCTTACTCTTTCTGAATTAACATATTCCTTAGTTGAAATTCTGGAAAAACACGAGTTACTCAAGATTCAGTTTAAGGATCTCAAAAAGACACATGAATCAGTATTTGTTGAAAACAATAAGCTTAAGGGAGAAATTTTTGTTTTAAGTGAAGACAACTTTTTATTAAAAGATGAAAAATCTACCCTTAAAGGCACAAGAAATCTTCCAGAAGCCTCTGAAAGTACTAATGACGTCATTAAGAAATATGACGAAGCCTTTCAGAAATTTCTATCTAAGAGCATAGGGAGAAGCATGCTAGCTTCTACAATCTATAGTGTAAGAAGAAATGGACTTAAAGGTATTGGTTATGATCCTCATGAAAAATCTAAATCTAATAAGGAAAACATACCAACCACCTTATATTTTAATTTTATGTCTGCTGGGTTTGTGCCACAACAAGATGAAAAAAGATGAAGAGAAATCTGATTTTGAATCCGATGATAGTCAATTGGCTAAACTAAATAGTTTTAACACTTGTACATATGATTATTCTACTACTAAAACCAAAGTTGTTTACAACTCTGGTAGAACTAACAAGAAAGGACCCAAGAAATTATGGGTACCAAAAGATAAGATAATCTATGTTACAAACATCCTTAGCAATGCAATTGAAATACATGTCTTGATACTTGGACTTTGATTGCTTGCAATACATGATGGGTAGAAGGCATATATTCCAAAGCCTAGAAGTTAAGCTTGGAAACGTCATGGGTTTCAAAGATGATCTAATAATGAAAAATCGTAGACTTTGAAATAGCAGATCAATGGACATGAATACAGCTTGCAAAATTAAAGGATAAGTGACTCTCAATATTCTCTATTATTTGTATTCAAGAAAATTGGAGTTGATAAGATAAAGATTCCATATGAAGTTTCTAATTCAAAATCTGAAAGCAGTAGAACTGTTACAGAAGTACGAAATATACATAAGTACAAAATAAGAAGATGCGTAACAAGAAATTTCTAATGCTTAAACTCCTCTGAAAAAGGCTCAAAAAGGTCCATCACATTATGATGAAATGATTATGAGGGATATGACTAAATATACTTCTGATTATAAAAGAACTTCTGAAGAAAATCTCATGGCATGACAACAACAAGGTAAGTTTTTAAATGCTTATTATTTCCATCCTCTGAAATGTATGACTTTTTGATCTAATGATGCTCATTCCTATTAATAGTTCTTAAGGAAGAACAATTTATTGCTTCTATCCTCTAGAATCTAAAGAGTTTATAACAATAAAATATGTTCTAAAAAATTAAAAGAGATTTTGCTTTAATTTAAGACAATTGTCCTTTCTAAACCTTTCTTGAAGATTGATGTGATACGTTGAGAAGTGAGACGATCTTAAGAATAAGGGGAAAAATATTTGTAATTTACTCTGTGTCATATTCTTGCTCTATTCAAAATTTTTGTCATTACTTCAAAATGCGATTTAAAACCTACTCACATCACTTCACACCCTCTATCATTCTCTTTCCTCCACTTTTTAATCCTCTCGAAAACCCTAAAAATCCTTCAGTTCGCATCCTCTCTTCCTCATCTATGGCATCTCAGTAATTAACCTCTAATCTGGATATATCATAGTCTGAAAAACATCCCAAAGTATTCCTTTCTACCCTTGTGAATGAGTTATCGTCCTTGATGATGCTTTGGTGGGTTTCAGAAATCTTGCTGCAAACGATTTCGATCTACAGGGTTTCGTTAGCATTGAAAATTGGGAAAACTACTTTGATAATCTCAACGGGCCATTCTTCACGGATCTAGTCAAAGACTTCTGGACACATGCGTATGTCTCTGTAAGTGGACATGTTTGTTCGAGATTCCATGGGAAGAAGATCTTCATTACAGAAGAAGACATATCCATGCTCTATAATCTTTGATAGATCGGGATCTACTCTGATATACATGTCAATAGAGATCTACAAGAAATCTGGTATAGTTAATGTTATCTATCAGAAATGGGATAAGGAACAAAATGAAACATTTATGATTCCTAAACTAAGGGTTTGGTTTAGAATCTTTATTGGCAGTTTCACTCACCATTGTCCAAGAAAGTCTCCTAATCATGTCAATACTGACCAAAAGTGTCTTCTGCATGCCATTCAAGCCTCTGAGGAATAAACCTTCCAGGAATTCTATTTAATCATATGTAAACCACTATTAGTAAATTAAGGGATGGAGGATCTAAAAAGAATATGAAAATTCCTTTTGGAAGACTAATTGCAAACATTCTTGTTGATAGTCATCTTTTTTACTCTATGAACACTCAAGATTCAAATGTGATCACCAAAGCCTCCATAAATGAAATTACCCTAAGATATATTGGTCTAAAAAAGGGAGAAGAAATAAAGGATCCTGGGGAACCAAGTACATCGGATTTTAAGAAGATATGAATTTCGGTGAGAGGATTTCCAAACTTTCTGCTTGATCGATCATCAGTGATTATTGATAAGCCTCTCATTGCTCCCACTCCAAAGAGAAAAATGAAATTGGCTGAAGAATGCAAGGCTAGAGAAGACTCTGTAGCTCCCAAGAAAATAATGGGTAACCAGAGGACATGTTATGATGCTTGAGAGATCAGATAGCTCTGAAACCTCCCAGGTTGCTAGGATTTCAAAAGGATCTACTGCTCCCACTAGAATTAGAGCTTCTAAAATAAAATTAAATAAACATCTAGTGGCCTCCAACTAACATGATTCAAAAACCACATACTCCACTGCCTCTATTTCTACAAAGCCTCAATTAAATATAACCCCTTTCAAACCTCCATCTCCACACTCCTCCTTCATTTCTCCTAAGGAAACTAATATTAACTCTCCTACATCCAACCATTTTTCATAGTCTACTGAAGGTCTTGCTGAACATCAAGATGTTCCCCTATCTGAAGAAGAATCCTAAAGATTATTGATGTTCCTAACAGGGATCCTTGTCCAAAACAAACATTCAGCATAAATCATTGTACCATTTCGGAGTGCGTGTCAAAAATTCTCTAAAAATGGTAGAAAGAAGAACACTAACTAGCATAAATCCATAGGAATTTGAAGTTACTTGGAAGTCATTCAGATATTGGCTGGAAAGTAACGCAGGAATCATGGAATCCTATAGTCTTGTTTAAGTTGCCAATAAGAACAAAGCCTGGGAAGAAGCCCCCGCAGAGTTTCTCTTCTTACCTGCATCAAAAACAGAAGTTGTGCTTGCCTTAGAAGCTATCCCCTTATGCAGTACTTCTGGTACTTCATTAGCAATGGTTGACATTCAACCTTATTTCTCTAAAGTGAAGCCTGCTATGAATGTTAAGAAGGAAATCAATGGGCTGAAAGAAACTTTGGAAAAAATCCAAGAGACCAATCAGCGTATCCAAGAACATCTAGACAAAAATGAAAAAAACAACGTTGCTCAAGAAACTTCCTTTAATCAGATGACTGAGATGTTGAAGCAATTGATGGGAAATCTTAACAAAGAGTCTTAGGATTAGACCTTTATTTTAGAACTTAAGATTTATTTTTTTCTGTTTCTAAAACAATTGCATCTCTTAAAATCTTGTTTTAATGAAGTTTTAACAGTTTGTTGGTTATCTTCAAATTTTATTTCTCTGTCTCTTTATTACCTTTTTGATGTCTGAGAAAGGGGGAGAAACTAAAATGATTTTGATAATACTTATTTTTATAATCTCAAACTCAAAGATATATAATGTTGTTGCTATTAACTGTTAGTTTGATGTTTCAATCCAGGAACCTTGAATAAGTTCACTAAGTATTCTAAGACAGGTTGAATATGAATATCCTGTTATCTAAGGATGAGAACTTTATGGATGAAATCAACTCTAATTTCATATATAAGAATTTGTACACTTTGTGAATATATGTATATCGATATAGATGAGACAAACATAATTCATAATTTATAAACTTACTGAAAGTAAGGTAATCTTGCTTGATATCATATCGTTCAGAAGTTATGACCTTTCAGAAAGTATGGAATTTAGAATTAAAGCTTCAGAAGCTTTGCTCTCATGAAAGGAATTCAAGTCAACATTCTGAGTGGCATCTTTGTTGCCAATATATGTTTGTTTTATGTTTCAATCCAGGAACTTTGAATAAGTTCACTGAGTATTCTAAGATAGGTTCAATATGAAGATCCTATTGTCTAAGGTTGAGAACCTTATGGATGAAATCAATTCTGATTTCATATATAAGAAGTTGTACACTTTGTGAATATATGTATATTCAAATAGATGTACCAAACACAATTCAGAACTTGTGAACTTTTTGAAAGTATAGAATTCATACTTAAACATTAAGAAGCTTTACTCTCTTGAAAGGAAGTCAAGTCAACACTTTGAGTGGCATCTCTGTTGCTACTAACTATTTATTTGATGTTTCAATCCAGGAACTTTGAATAAGTTCACTAAGTATTCTAAGACAGGTTGAATATGAAGATCCTATTGTCTAAGGATGAGAACCTCATGGATTAAATCAACCGTGATTTCATATATAATAAGTTTTACACTTTGTGAATATATGTATATTCAAATGGATTTACCAAACACAATTCAAAATTATAAACTTACTGAAATTAAGGTAATCTTTCTTGATATCATATTGTTTAAAAGTTCTGAACATTTAGAAAGTATGGAATTCATACTTAAAGCTTCAGAAGTTGTGCTCTCCTGAAAGGAAGTAAACTCAATAGTTTGATGCATGATTTGATATAGGGATACCACTCAGAAGATGTTCTTTGATACGTATGCTTCAACAACGTGTGCTACGCCAAGGGGTGCTTCAGCAACATATGTTCTACTCAAAAGTTGTGAACTGTCTGAAAGTGTGATATATTAGAAAGTATCATGTCAAACATTGATGCTTAAGAAGTAGTGAAATTTTCTAGAAGTGTCGAGTTTTGGTGGTGATATTAGAATCAAGAAATAGAAGTGCTGATACATGATGCGTGGCATTATTCGATCAGTCTCAAAATTAAGTTTTGATTCTTCATCAAGTTCTGATAGTAACCAGGTTATGAGATGAAGACCAGGTGTTCTAGTCAGACTATGATGAGGCGTTGTAGGGAAGTGTTCCTTCTTTACTTCTATGTTCTGAAAACTCAATTAAGATTTTAAGTCTTAGGCTTAGGGGGAGACTCCGAACAAATTATCAATTACTGGCGAAAGCCAATTATAGGGTATATAGAGAATCCAATCGGAAAGACTGATAGGAAGATAAAATACATGGAATTAAGCTACATTCCCATTGGTAATGAATTTTTTAAGAAAACTCTTGAGGGTGTGTTGCTTAAATTCCTTGGAGAAACTGAAGCATATATAGAAGTGTCTGAAGTTCAAAGTAGAGCCTGTGGCGCTCACCAAGCTGGCCATTAAATGAAATCGTTGCTATTTCGACAAGGCGTATATTGGCCAAGCATGTTAAAAGAATTCATTGATTTCGCCAAATGATTTCAAGAATTCCAAAAGCATGCAGGTATCCAACATGTGTCAGCAAGTGAATTGCATGCAAATGTTAAACCATTCCCTATCTAGATTATGTCACCAAATGGATAGAAACCATACCTTTAGTTAGCGTGGATCAAGATACAGTGATTGAATTCATTCCGAAAAACCTTAATCTATAGGTTTGGGATTCCTGAGACTATAACTACAAACCAAGGGTCAGTGTTTTTCGGTCGAAAGATGCAAGAATTTGCATCTAAAACATGATTTAAATTAATGACCTCAACGCCTTATTATGCTCAAGACAATTGTCATGTCGAGGCTGCTAACAAGGTGATAATTGGGTGGATTAAGAAACATATTTCTAAGAAACCTAAGAATTGGCACAAAACACTAGACTGAATACTGCGTGCTTTTTGAACATCACCCAAGGAGTCAACAAATTTGACGCCTTTTCGTCTAGAATTTGGACACAATGGTGTTTTTCCAGTCTAAATATATCTGCAATTGGTAAGGACACAACATCAAAACGAGATTTCGTCTGAACAATACTAGAATTTGATGTTAGACAAAACAATAGATTTGGATGAAGAATGGTTGGTTGTGCTAGATGTACTAATTATACAAAAGGAGCGAGTTACCAGAGCATATAATAAGAAAGTAAAAACAAAAACGTTTTTAATAGGTGAATATGTTTGGAAATTAATTCTACCCATGGATTGACGAGATCGAACATTAGGGAAATGGTCACTAAATTAGGAGGGACCTTTCTGAATTACAAAAGTATTTACAAATAATGCTTATGAAATCGAAGAGATAGATTTCAACCAACGAATCCTTAAAGTAAATGGGAAATATTTGAAAAAGTATAGATCTATGGTTCAAAAGATTCAAATTTCAATAGAATAAAAGCATATCATATAGATATTTGTAACAAAAATGGAATAACACCAAAATGGTAACCATTAGTTAAAAGGATTACAAAAAGGCCAAGATAGTCATACAAACATCCAAAAGAAGTAAAGAGTCGAAGCCAATCAAGCTGGGAAGTTGGATCTGAATTCTTTAAAGCATGCTTCTTCATCAAGGATCTTTTGGTCCAGGTGAGTTTTTATCCTCTTGAAGGTTTCAATGGTTGCTTTAAGTTTGATAGATTTTTATCCATGTGAGATGTCTTTCAAAACTTCAATGATGATTTCCTCCTGGGTGTGAGAATTTTCATCGGCATCAATGCCAGCCTTCGTTTTATTGGCCTCTTTAATTTGTAAGAACAAGAAGTGTTTCTACATGTGGCCCTAAGATTTTAATGATAACTCTATATTGTATCATAAAGAACAATTGTATATTCTAATGGTTTGGTTTTAGTGTGTAGTTGCTGTTGTAATATTCTAACTCGGGTATCAAGGCGTGTGACATCAACATGTTCTAAACATAAACACTATGAGAAGAAAATATTTTTGTTACGTGTTACAGTTGAAGTCAAGATAATGGAACTCCTCTTATGCAAAGGTTCTTAGGAGAGTTAATACAAAAGGCTCTAATCGTGACTCTATGGTGAAGCCGTGGAGGCCTTCTAAATCTTTTCTTCTATGTTTTCCAAGTTTTTAATATTATGAAGACGAGGTTTTTTTGAACATGTTCTGATGATCTAAATAAAAACAAGTTCTTACCACCAAGTGCTGAAGACTATAAAGACAAGGTTCTGAAGACTCCAAGACTTAGGTTCTAATACTTAAGAGTGATTCTTCTACAACAAGATTCAAACATTCTAATCATTCGAAGCTTCTGAAGATAAGAAGAAGTTCAAAATGGTTAACGTGTGATGGTATAAAAAAGGTACAAAAAGTGTTATGTGACCTCTACCCTCTAGGGCGGCATAAGGATAGTTCTTTCGTACTGTATTCTCACCTACTCTCATTATGATCACTGGTAACAAACAACTTGATTTACAATTACCTTTGTACCCTTTAAACGAATCTATTTTACAAGCTATAAGAGGAAGACTTGAAAGCTGAAGAAAAGTAAGAATCAACATTACAATGAAAACTCTACCAAATTAAATCAAGCTCAAACAAAACTACACCAAAGAGATGTGCAAATCTTTAGAGAAATCTTCTGTGCATGGTTTTGTAAATAATCAAAGAGTTCTTGCTTGTATCATGCTGTGAAACACTTAGATGTTTTTATTTGTGCTAAAACGTTTGTGTAATCTGCTTAAAAGAAGTAAATTGCAATACACTAAAAGTATTCAACAATTGTTGATTGATTCCTCGAGTGACCAAGTGAAGGTCTAATATCAAGAAGACTCTTATTGTAATTTGAGTGGATTTTCAATAAGGATCGACTGACTTATTATGGATTGTCTGTAATCAGTTTGGTTATAGTGGATTAAGTCCTTGTTGAAGGCAAATCAACTTGAGGGGTGGACTGGAGTAGCTTAGTTAACAATGAACTAAGATAAATATAATTGTGTTCATTTATTTTTATGTTCTAACTTAGCTTGGTCTGTCATCAATGAAAATATTTAAAAATATTTTTTAGTGCAATCCAATTCAAACCCCCTTTCTTGTGTTTCTCACACCTTCACAATTTTATTATTAAGCTCGTCTGTCTGATCCTCATAGTAGGAAATTTTAGTTTCTATTTCTTGGTGTTTATCATAATGATGTTTCCTTGTGGCCTTAAATTCACTCTTTATTTTATTGCAAGCTTCCCTAAAATCCCACTCCTGAGCCATATCATTAGCTTTGTTCCTAATTTGTAGATCAACATTCTTCCTAATTGTTATTTCTCTGAATTTATGATTGCCATAAATTTTGGTAAAACTAACTTTGCAACAACATGTTGAACAATATGTTTTAACTTGCTGATTCAACATGTCAAATGTGACGTCCTAACCATAAGTGTAGGTCATCTGGTATATTACAGTTTTTCCAGTTAGGAAATAATTTTATCTTGTAGTTTCAACATGTCGAATCTGATGTCCTAACCAGAAGAGTAGGACATTTGGCCTGTTACAGTTTTGTAGTTTGGAAGATGTTCCAACTTGTTGTTTAAACATGTCGAATGGGATGTCCAAACTAGAAGTATAAGACATCAGGTCTGCTATAGTTGATAGTTCAGATTTAGTTGTTATGATTTAATTACAAAATATTCTAGGAATTACTTTTGGGAGGACCTAAGTAGAAGTTGCACAGGGTAGTGATTAAGTGATAAGTTGTAAACATGGGATTAGTTTAGCTTTGAATTAATAGTGTCTAGTGGATTTCCTTCCTGGCTTGGTAGCCCCTAGAGTAGGTGTTGGTTTGCACCGAACTAGGTTAACAATTTTGTGTGTTATTTTACTTTTTAGTACTATTTTATATTATTTATACCTTGCCTGTGTTGTTTAAGTAAAATAAGATATCCCAACATGTCGTACGACATATGATGTATGATATACCAGAATTTCACTAATAACAAAATCTTAATTCAGTTGGCTTAAAAAGCCTCAAACTCAAACAAGTATTGAGCAACAAACACAAGCATGTCATAATAATCAAGTTCATAAATGATCTTGAGAACATATTTCCCTAAGTTGGCCTATTTCTTCAACCACAATGAGAAAATCGCCCTCTAGGAGATTAGTCTTTAGTTGTTGTAGTTTGAGTTTAACAGAGGCATCAATCTCATCAGTGACCGTTGAATTGGAAGTGTTGGAGTAAAATGACACGTGTTAGATTTTATGGAGACATCTCTAGACTTCGGTTGGATTTTGAGTCATTATGACCAATATTTCCTCTTGACTAAGGGAACTATTGGAGTCAACATCTGGGATGTCATGAGATGGGTTACCTTCGATAACGGAGGATTGAAAATTAGGCTCTTCGATGCTAACTTGTGTAACTGGAATAGGTTGAAGCTCTTCGATAGTATTTTCAGAATGCAGATGAGGGCTATGTTACGCAAAACCAGTCGTGTCGACAAAAATGATAAGTGGTTTTTGCATCGTTTTTATTAGATGTTTTACTTTGTTACTTCATCGTTTTTATCGGCTTTTCCTTCATTTTGCTATGCTTTATTCTTTGGTATGGTGTTTCTATTGTTTTCAGGGCCTTCATAAATTATTCTTGACGAAAGAAGGATCAAATCAGATGAAACATGGAAAAAGGAAAAAAACCAGATATCACTAGTACAAAGATCAGAGGCCGGTTACACGTGCCTGTACGTCTCTTAACAGGCTCTAGACTGAAGACCCCCTTGTGCACGTGCCTGGTACAAATATTTTTGGCTTGTTTCGGGTTCCTATAATGGGTGTTAGGGCCCGTAATAGGCAGACGCATTTCCAATGATTTTATTTCCTTTTTCGGTTCAATTAATCGCCACTATGGGACTTTCTTTCATTCCAATTTGGGTTGATTCTAGTCTCAATGCGCATTGATCAGAGATATTTCCTTATGTAATGGCTATTGATAACATATATTTATTCCACTATTAGAATTCTAATATAAAAACTCATAGGTAGTTTTGTGTTTTCATCCAGTTATTTATTCCAATTTTATTTTCACAATTTGTAACTCGAGTCTTCGTTTGGAGCACTGGATCAGTATAATTTAGGATTCTATTTTATCGCTTTATTTTAATCGCTTTTTTATTATTTACTATGTTTTTCATTATAAACTTGGTTTTGTCTGTGTTATTCCTCACCATGAGTGAGTAGTCCCTTAAGGACTAAGGGTCATGAACCATATTTATGGATTATCGTGTAAATTAGCATAATTCGATTACGAGAATTTAACTATTTTTTAATTTAAAGCCTGAGTTTCAATTCAAACCTTGCTATGAATGTAGGAATGTTCTCAGGAATTTAGCATAGTCTGAAAGGATATTTATGAATTCCCGATAATAGGTTTTTAAATAGTCAAATCCGAGGCCACAAAGTTGCTCGTTTGAGATTGGGAAAATATTCCATATTTTAATAGTTGTGCAAAAGTAACAATTACTGACAAACGTTTCTCTGTGAGCGAAAGTTGACAAGCATCATATTTGTCAGAGATAGGGAAATACGCTGGTGAAAGTAGGTATTGTCCATAATAGTATATTTTTCTATAATTTGTGTCAAAGTTCTCGTAATAGAAGTGCTAGAGTTAAACGAATAAGTTAAAAATAGGATTCATAACCCTAAAGTCATGTTTGCTTTATTTATTTTAAGTTCTTTTTATTTAAGTTATTTTTCTACTTAAGTGCTTTTTCACTTAAGTTGCTCCTAAAACATCAAATTATGATTTCTCTAGATTTACATTGATAGAACAAAGTTAGGTACTCAACCATTGGTCCTTGTGATTTGATAATCTTTTACTACTTCCCACATCCGCACACTTGTAGTGTGTCAAGTTTTTGGCGCCGTTGTCGGGGACCAATTGCGCTTCATACTGACTCTCTATTTGATTGTTGTATAGATTAGAGCTTTAGTTTTGCTGTATTTTTTTCTTTTTTCATTTACTTTTTTGTATCTTGCTTGGATTCTATCCAAAATATCATCATTTGTTAGAACAATTACCATGAAGACTCTTGTTTCTATGCTTACTCAGAACCACGTCCAAATGTTCAAAAGTACGAACTACCCCATGTGAAGAAGAAAAAGAAGAGTGAGGGATATGAAAGACGGCTTGATAAGTGGCCATGAACACCAAAGATTATTGAGAGTTTGATCAAGGAATCACTCTCGAAAGAACAATCTTGAGTAAAATCACTCAAGCACCATTGAGCCATGTGACATTAAATGAAGTGCTATATGGGAGGCAACCCACATTTTTTTACTAATTAATCTCCTTGTTTATTTTTGTTTTCATCATTTTCTTTTCATGTAATAAATAGGTAATCACAAAATAAGGAGCTTAAGAAATGATGCAGCAACTGATGTTGCATTTCCCTCCACCTCCTTAGTGGGGTTCTCTGTGAGTTACCCTCTCTCTCTTTAACTAAAACATTGAGGGCAACGTTTAGTTCAAGTTTGGGGTGATTTAATTGCTTTTAGTTATTTTCTTGTCATTTATTTTTTGTTCGTTTCTTTACTTTCTGTTATTTGCTTCTGTTAGTTTTTCCATAAGACCACCCTTTGAAGTATCTCCGAAATTTCGACCGAAATTTTTTTTCTTTCAAAAGAGCCATGATCCCGAGGAAACCGAAAATAGTATATCGAGTTAGATGGATAAAAGTTTGAAGCTATGAAAGTTAGAAAAGTTTGACATAAAGGTTTTTTCTTGAACACCTTAGGTTCCCTCAAAAGAGATACGTGTGTAATGTGTATATTTGTACCATAGTACTTAGACTCAGAGAAGTACTTCCTAATTAGTTTATCTTGAATGTGTAGCTTAATTTAGATTCACATGCATGTATGATTGGTTAAGAAATCAATAGTTTTAGCACCAAAATGATAAAAAGGAGGTAAAAGGAAACCAACTCTCTAAGTCGGGTAACCTCACTTGGTTATTCAGCCCAACAGTGGTTAAACCTTAAACGTCTTAAACATAACGACAATATATAAACTTAAAAGTTTTGAAAATTTCATCGGTAAATAAAGATGACAATTATTGCTTTTTTGGTGTCTAAACAAAAGTTTTGATCGATCTTGTGCATGTGATGATTATCATAATTATCAATGCCTTAATTTCAATGTACAAATGAAAAGGGAGGAAAATCGAAGATGAGACTTAAGTTCAAAGTATAGTTAAAGAGGTATCCAAAGGGGAAGATTAGGTTTGTAGTCTATATGGTCAGTGTTCTCATAAAAAATCTTAGCGACATATGAGTACCGGAAGAACAAGCCCTCAACCGTTATGGAAAAAGACTCACGTATGAGTACTGGCATGCTATATATTTCATAAGCTCTATTCACTTGTTTGTTTGCTTGATCTAAAAACCTTCTATGCAAGCTTTGTTGCTTGAGGACAAGCAACAATCTATGTTTGGGGGAGTTTGATAATTGGTTTTTGCATCATTTTTATTAGATGTTTTACTTTGTTACTTCATCGTTTTTATCCGATTTTTCTTCATTTTAATATGATTTATGCTTTGGTATTGTGTTTCTGTTGTTTTCAGGCCTTAATAAATTTTTTCGGACGAACGAAGGATCAAATCCGATGAAACATGGAAAAAGGAATAAAAACCATAAGTCTCCAGTACAAAGACCATAGGCCGGTTATGGGTGCCCATGATGCATGATACGGATCGTAATGGGATCCATACAAAAGACCTCCTTGTGCACGGGCTTGTTAAAAATATTTGTGGCATGTTACAAGTGCCCGTAATGCATGTTACGACCCGTAATAGAGAAGCATATTTCCAATTATTTTGTTTCCTTTTTCGGTTCAATTAATCTCCTTTTTGGGACTTCTGTGTACTCCAATTTAGGCAGATTTTGGTCTTAATGGCCATTGATATGAGATATTTCCTATTGTAATGGCTATTGATAATAAAGATTTATTCCAATATTATAATTCTAATATAAAAACTCATAGGTAATCTTGAATTTTCATCTAGTTTTCTATTCCAATTTTATTTTCACACTCTATAACTCAAGTCTCCGTTTGGAGCACTAAATCAATATAATTATGGATTCTATTTTATTGTTTTATTTTAATCGTTTTATTATTCCTCACCATGAGTGACTAGTCCCTTAAGGACTAAGGTTCACGAACCATATTTATGGATTATTTGTGTCAATTAGCATAAGTCAATTACAAGAATTTAACTATTTTTATTTTAAAGCCAGAGTTTCAATTCAAAACTTCATATGAAAGTAGGAGTGTTCTCAGACATTTACCGTAGTCTGAAAGATATGTATGAATTCCCAATAGCAAGTTTTTAAATAGTCAAATCTGAGTCCACGAAAGTGTTCAGATGAGATTGAGAAAATGTTCCATATTTTAATAGTTGTGAAAAAATAATGATCACTGTCGAATGTTTATGCTTGAGTGAAATCTGACGAGCGTCCTGTTCATTAGAGATAGGGTAATATGCTGGCGAAAGTAGGTATTGTCCATAATAGTATATTTTTCTATAATTTGTGTCGTTGTTCTCGTAATAAAAGTGCTAGAGTTAAACAGAGAAGTCATAAATAAGATTCATGAGCCTAAAGTCTTGTTTGCTTTTATTATTTTAAGTCCTTTTTATTTAATTTTTTTTTCTACCTAAGTGTTTTTTCACTTAAGTTGCTCCTAAAACATCAAATTATGATTTCTCTATATATACAATGATAGAACAAAGTTTGGTACTCACCCATTGGTCCTCGTGGTTCGATAATCTTTTACTACTTCGCACATCCGCACACTTACAACGTCTCACAAAATCATCTTGTCTTTAAGGACTTAGAGTAATGTTTTCATCCACAACATAGTCCCAAGAAAGAGCTTTGTCTAAGCTTTTTATTTGTCTTTCATTCTATCATCGAAGTAAAAGTTAACATAAGATATCAAGTTTAAAATCTTCTATCCCGGGTAAGAAGGATTGATACCTCAGGAACGTCGATGTGTTGTTGTGGTTGGGGAAATCCACGAGAATTTGGTTCTTTGGGTGGAGACCTATAGGAAATCCACGAACTGATGGCTGCATAAATTTGCAAAATAATCTCCTTGAATTATGGTACAAAAACATCACAAGTTTCCTAAATCATCTCAACATCCAATTTTAGAAACTAATAGACAGTTTGAGATGAAATCACTTATTCCAAAAATATCCTTCTTGTCCTGCACAAATATGTGAGATACTTCTTCTAAAGGACCTTGGGCCTGCAATTTCTGGATCGAACTCAATGGGACTTTTTCAAACCCCAAAGGCTCATTTTCATAGACATAATCTAGCCTCTGGTTTCTGAAGATGATGTTTGGCCATAACGACCTTGTCAATTTTTTGCATTAGCTTCAATAGACAAATCTTGCAACCTTTTCGCTTCCCGAGCCGATTT
This sequence comes from Vicia faba, assembly GCA_948472305.1. Lineage (NCBI taxonomy): Eukaryota > Viridiplantae > Streptophyta > Magnoliopsida > Fabales > Fabaceae > Vicia > Vicia faba. The sequence continues at coordinate 203,422 of CATIWC010001400.1, read as the reverse complement.
TACTTTGTTTTCAGCCACATAGGCCGAAATCTGAGCAAGCGATTCTGACTCGCTGGTTATTTCCTTCGACCATATTCCACCCCATAGGTGGATTTGATTCCTTGAGCATCACTTCTTCTTCAATGTCCCATATGAATCCATGATCCAGATCCAAAATTAGAAAACAATTTGCATTTTCTTCAGGAATGTAAATTTAAGTGTTACAGGGCACCACATTTTCCAGATGTTGGTCGAAAGATTTCTTTCCAACTTTTACCTCATTAATTTTGTAATAACTCTGATCAACTTCTATATTCTCGACGACACTATCTTTCCTCCAAATGGATATGCTTTTTTTGTAGGGTTGATGACATTGCCCCTATCTCGTGGATCCATTCACGTCCCAATAACAAATTAAAATTTGCTTTGAAATTTATTACCATAAAGAGTGTCGACCTAGTGGTTATGCGACTTCCAATTTGACTTGAAACACACCTAGTATACTATTGTTTTTCCCTTTATAGTTTTATAAAACCATAATATATGGTCGAGGACCAGTTCTGCACTTTCCCATTTCCTTGAACAAAGCATATGTCAGGAAGTTCACAGCTCCCCCCCCCCCTCATTGACAAACACTTTATTTACTAACATACCATTCACATTCTCCCTTATAAACAAGGGTTTGAGGTGACACAGCATGCCTGGTGTAATACAGTGGGAGAACGGACTTGGTTTGTTTTGTGTTTGATCTCAATTGTTGCGGATAGCAATAGTCTCCACCGACTTTTCTTTTATCCAATAAGGAAAGGTTTAAAAGAACAGGAAAGACCTTTGGGATGTTTTTCTTGAGTTTGGGGGGTAGATTATGAAAATGGAAGTTGTTGGCACCCTTTTCATCCATAGTTATCTATGGGCTCTTAGTTGCTTGCTAGATCACTTTGAAAATGCTTTGTTTGAAAATGTGTTTGTGGTGGGTTTTTTTTGAAAATATTTTTGAAAAGGGCCTTCGCTTAGGAAAACCTTTTAATGATTCTCGTCTCTATAAGAATGTATACAAAGTGTTTGGAATTTTAAAAATATTTCTTGCTTTGGACGTGTTTGGGTGTGTTTGAAAAATGTTTTCTTTTGAAAATGGATTGTGAGCAAGCAACTAAGAACATTCTACCTACTCAAAAGTCCTTTATTCATTTCTCCCTTCCTTTCATATTACTATCTTACCATTGATTGGTAAGTAGCCTTATCTTTGGATGTAGAGGGACGCGCATGGGTCAATTGTATAGTTATAGAAGGCAACCTATGATACGATTTAGCAATTTTCGTTTACGGACTAGATCGTTTACCTAAGGAACATCGAGGGACTATGATCTTTTTATCGTGGGTCTTTGCTAAAACGCCCATATTCGAGGGACATGAATATTTTCTAAGGCAACAAGTGAGATTACTCTAGAGGTGCATGTGTGTGAATAGTGTTTTATTTCATGCATTTAGTCTTTAATTAAGGTGGTCTACTTATTTGGTTTTATCTTTCCATACATCCTAATTACTAACATTTGTATAAAGCAATAAAATGCAGAAAATAAATATCCTACACTATTACAACCATATTGAATAGCAAGAAAAATCAAAACAAAATAAAGGAAAGGAAAACAAGTCCTTTGATCCAAGCAGTAAGCGCCCTTCGATTCAACTCTTCATGGGTTCTTTCGATTGGACCAGCAAAGCAGCATGAATATGAATCCTTCGATCACACCTTTTTCTCTGCTTCCTTCGATTGGAACTACAAAACAGTATGGATATGTATCCTTCTACCATACCCTTTTCTCTGCTTCGTTCGATTGGACCAGGAAAGCAGTATGAATATGGGTCCTTCGACCACACCCATTTCGTTTGCGGTTAGATATCAGTATGGGGTGAAGCCTAAAGCTTCAATTCACACATCCTTCTTCCTGTTTTCTTTCGTTTAGGCTTAAATAGCAGCATGGGTTAAGGCCATGCTAATATTGTTTCATGGCCAGATTAGTTCTTAAAATATATTTGATAAACAAAGAAAACAAACCAAAAGATTGGAAAAGAAAACAAACAGATAAGGTGAAAACAAAAACAAACCAAGGGTAATGCTAATGCTTGAAATGAAAAGAAATGGTTATTCACATGTTATGCTTGAAACAAAAATAAATGGTTATTCACATATTATGCTTGAAACAAAAGGTTTAAGGATAAGAGGACTTACCATGCTTGAAGCTGGAATGTGGGTTTTGGACTTGAGTGATTCCCTGGGTGTTCTTGGATTTAAAGGGGGAGAAACATGTGTGGTGTTTCTTTAGATTCAAGGTTTGAGAGGGTGTTAAGTGTTTGAGAGTTTTGAGAGTTTTTTGAGAGTTTGAGAGTTTTTTGAAGATTATTTCCATACAGCGAAATCCTCCTCCTGATCTTTGCAAAATATCTCTCTATTTATAGAGAAAGGTTTTGGGAAGTTTCTGAGTAAAATAATAATATAAGGCTTAGCTAGAAGGCAAATTATCCACTTGTGTCATGATCCCAAGATGAGATAGCAAGATTAATGGTTCAGATGGATTGCTTTCTGCAGAAGGAAAACAGGCGCAAGGCTCAAGAAATACTTTTCTAAAAGTATTATTGTACTATTAAGGGCAACTTGTCTTGGACAACAAATGGGTAAAAGCCTAATTTAATTGTAGAAACAATTAAATATAGAGTGATTCATAGGTTTGAGGCCTGAAAGGCATAAACACGTAGCCTAGCCTATGGGTCTAATTTTTAACTTGATTCTTTGAATCAAATCCTCCATCCTTCCATTACTTTAAACCAGACTAAACCAAGCAACATTCGTTCCGACAAGTTATGTGTCCTTCGAATGGACCAACCATGTATTATTCGAATGGGCCCTCTTCAGCTGAATATGCCACTTTGAGTCCTTATGCTTTAACCACTTAGGTCAAAACCTTCGACCAGACTCAAAAGCAGGAAAAACTAAATTTTCAACCATAGCAAGTCCTTCAAATGGGCCACCAAATTGTGTCATAGTGCATAAGCTATGTATGTTGAAGGGTTTGCAGATGGATTCAAAGGTGATACGAAGGCGATTTGAAGCAAACCTGAAGGTTGATTCAAAGCTAGCATATAGTTGTATTTAAAGTAAACTAAAAGGGGATCATTTCTTTATGGGTGCTAGCGTGAGAGAAACCTGTTCCTTGTGCATGCAAGCTTGTAGGAGGATTTGAAGGTTACATGAAAAAGGATTAGAAACAAACCTGATGTTTGATTCAAAGCCAACATGTAGGTGTATTCGAAGGTGACATGAAGGTGATAATGCCTTATGCATGCTAGCATGATAAAAACCCTTGCCTTGTGAATAGAAGAAGACAATGAAGGAAGCCATTGCCTTATGAATCAAAGAAAACTAGCAGTAGGCCATTCCCTTGTGCCTATTTAGCATGAGGGAAACCACTGCTTTGTGAATCAAAGCAAACACATAAGGGGCCAATGGTGCAATAGAAACTTGCATACAGAAGTTCCCTGCTTTGTGTCAAAGGAAAACCTTCAGAAGGCCATTGCCCTCTGAATCGAAGGAATCATTCAGAAGGTCATTTCCTTCTGAATCAAAAGAAACCAGAAGGAAGTCACTAACTTTCTGAGTCGAAGGAGACCTATAGGAGGCCTTTGTCTTCTGTATCGAAGGAAGCTTTTCAGAAGGTCAAAATGCCCAGTAGGATCTAGCATGCAGGAGGAAAATTCTTTGTGAGACAAACATTCAGGAGGCCATTGCTCTCTGAATCGAAGCTTGCATGCAGGGGCCATTTCAGTGAATCATATCAAACCTGCCGGAGGCCACATGCTTCGTGAATCAACGCAGTCATGTAGAAATCCATAAGCCCAAATGAAGCTTGTGGACCAAATCTTGTTTGAAGAAGCCAAATGCGCAAACGAAGGATGTAAATCAAGCTAGCTCGAAGAAAGCAACCATGTCCAATCGTAGGATGCAAATCAAGCTTGCATCGACAAGGGCCAAATGCTCCATCAAAGATTATGGACCAGAGCATATTTGCTCTTCTTCAATTTAATGATTGGGAGTCCATTTGTACTTGTGCAAACTTGAACTCTTGAAAATCCATGTGAAAAAATGCCTTGAAAGATGAGAGGGCAAATTTTGGGGTACAACAGCTACTGTTGTACCCCAACTTTTGCCCCTAAGATTCCTTTATCATACAATATTGATTCAATCACAACAAGATCATATTAGGGCTTTTGGTTCTCCTCCCTATCTTTAGCTTTGCTCCTAGAGGAATCACATAGCACCTTGACTTGTTTTTATTTTGTGATCATGTATGTTTTGTTTTGACTTTCCTTTTAATTAATAAAATGCAATGTTGGTTTGTCTTACTTGTTAATAATGTAGTTAAAGGTAATGTGGCTTAGCAAGTTGATCCATGTGATCATGAATTTATTTCCATGCCCCAGTCAATAAAACTTGAGAAATTCAAACCTCACCATTGAATTTGTTTTGGAAAAAATGGCATGGCAAGGTTTATTTTGGTTCACCACATTTCAAAGTTATCAAGATTGATTCAAAAGTACAAGGGTTTGATTGAAGAAGTTGTCATGGTGGGACAAGGACTTGTTCACATTGGTCACAAGTGCATATTTCTCACAATTCTGAAGATATGGAAGTTGTTTTGGTTGCTATTAGTTCTCATTACCATCCTCAATAACTTCTATCTACAAACCAAAAGTGTTGGTACATGAAGGTTGTTTAAAATTGTCAAAGTTCTTCAAAGAATTTTCTTGATCTAGGAGCTAGGGTTTTAAACTTCAAAGAAGTATATCTTTCTCATATTTTGGTATTTTTGAGTTATTCCAAAAACGTCCTTCTCTTAAAAGGGTTATTAATAAATCACTTCAAAAGTTTCAAGTAGTTTTCATGTGGAAGAAACATGATGATGAAGAAAGATTACAAGTCCTCCAGATGAACCCCCAACTTCCCATTTGTGACTTCAAATTATCATAACTTGGTAAATTTTTATCACCTTCTTTTATGTGCAAAGTGATAAAATGGATAGAGGATGCCTTAAGGATACAAAAGATTATAGGTAATTTCATGATATTTTTCCAACTTCAACAATTCATAAATCTCTCAATTTTTGGAGATTTTGAATGGTTCAAGTTTCAAAATGTCATTCAATAGGTCTATTTCATGCCATATTTTTTGGTCAAGAGCAAATTCCAAGAGGAAGGCCATGTTTGGATGCAAAAAATTATAGGTCACTTTTGAAGAAAAACTTGAAATATTTCTATGTATGGAAAGTCAACCTCTTTTTCCCAACTTTGACTCATTCCAACTTTCAGCTCAAACATCTATTTGATTTTATTCTTTTTCCATTGCAAAGCTTGTAATCTCATCTTTCTAAATCATCAAGAACCATGCCTTAGGACCCCTTGAGTTGAGAATGCCATTGTTTCAAAAGTGGTAACTTGAAATTGAAGTTTCATCGCAAGTCAGAATTTGAATTTTATGTTGCAACTTATAACCCCCAAATTAGCACGCGTTTTGGGTCTAAACGTGATTATTCAACTTTCCCAAGTGGATTAGTGCATTAAAACGCACGTTTTGGATGAGTTTTGACAAAAGAGAAGTCACACTTTCTTCATGATGCAGACCCACGTGAATTCCCTCTAAATTGCATCATTAACCCTTCCTTTTGATTCCATTTGCTTCTCCTATAAAAAATGAGCTATCCCATTCATTTTCTCAAGCTTGAACAACCAAAATCACCCTGCCAAACTCGCTCCATAACTCACTTTTCCGCAACTTCGAAATCATTATTCAAGTCTTTTTCAATCCTTTTTTTCTATCAATTCACCTTCCTTGATCTTCCCTAAAGCTAACAGAAGAAGAATTGAGCCTTGAAACCTTCTGAATTGATCTGACTAAGTCCATTTACAGAGCTCTCCAACTGAACTTCAATAGGTTGATTTCTCCATCAATTCTTCCAACCTTTAATATCATTGTGAAGCTCTCATTGCCATGGTTCTAGTCGCAACACTTTCTTTTAACTGGAAACATGTTTTGGCCATGAATTTTCAAATTCCTTTTCAAAACTTTCCTTCCAAATTGTTTGAGCTACAATTTATATAAATTTTTCGCGAAGATGTGGTTGTCTTCGTCTTGATGAGACGAAGCGAATGGTACCGGTCTCGTGCTCTAATTTTACAGTTTAGGCAAGCTCGATTTGAGAATGGCTGGAGGTTGAACATGACCAACGTGTCATCCTTCAACCAATGAAACAACTTCATTTGGGATTTTTGAATATCTTATTTAATTAATGATCATGTGTGTTATTCACTAATGACCATGATATGCACAACGCGTCTGATGCATTGGATCAGTTTACTAACACGTTTTGATTCTCATCCATTGGTCCAAAAAATCTAAAAAAATTATGAAAAATATTTTTGATTTCTCTCTTTCTGATTTTTATTTTTTTACAATTTTATTTTGTGTTTTGATATTTTTTAGAAATTTTCACTTTATTTGAATTATTTTAAATGTTTAAAAATACTTTTATGCATTTTTAAATTCTAAAAAAAAATTGAATGATCCAATGATATTGTGACAAATATTGGTGACCTCGTTTATTTTTTATTTGACTTTTTTATTTTTTTATCATTTTTGGTTTATTTTACTCATATCTTTTAATTTTAAAAATAGTTTCTGACTTTAGAAAATTACTAAAAAATTTATAAAAAGATTTGAGTTTATTTCTGATTTTTCTATGGTCTTACTTAATCTTTCTTGAATAATTTGAACATAGTTGATATTTTTCTCTCTTATTTCTATTTTAAAACATTTTAAAACCCTTCTTAATGCATATATTAAATGTAATATTATTTTGTACTATTTTTTGGCTGATCTTGGGTTGAATTTTTTATCATGAACTTTATTAACATCATTGGATCCATGGTGTTAAGTCTAACTCCATAAAAATGGATGAATAATTTTAATAATAGTTTGATTAAATTTTAATTCAAAAATGGTTTGTATATTATTTCCCACCCCTCTTCATCTTATCCCTTTCTTATTGCACTAAGTGTTATTGGAACATAATCTCTATATCATGTCTCAAAACAAATGGTGCATAGATTTCTATAGACCAGCCTCAAAATAGGTTCGACTTCTATATAATTCCACTTAGATTGCTTAACATAGCGCTATATTTTGTCCCAATTCGAGAAAATGATCATTCGTGGCCTAAACTTATGATTGCAAGCCCAAGATGTTAATTTGAACCCTTTGATCCAATAAACTTGAGATTCATTGTGTAGTTGCTTTGGTTCTACCAATCTTTTGATGGATCTTCATTAATTTTAGTCAACGCGGATCACTTAAACATCATTGATCATTATATGTTACATTGAGGATTCTTAAATGGATAATATACTTGACATAAAGCAAATGCAATTTATTGTGTAGAGGCTTTGGTTCTAACAATCCCCTAATGAGTTCCAAATGCAAGTTTCAAGATGGTCATCCAACTAACCACTAATTACTAATAATTGACTTTATTTTGTGTTTTCTTTTTATTCTTTTTTATTTTATGCACCATTTACTTTGGCATTTATATTTCTTGCTATTTTTCATCTTTGCTCACTTGAGCCCCTTTATATTCTTGTCATTTTTATTTTGCTCACTTGAGGTTTTCTTTTCTTTTTGAAGATACTTAATAATTAACATAAATCATAAAAAACTTTAATGATACTTGGACTATTTGGTTACTATCCTTGGCATTATGGAGTATTGGACTTCTTGGAATTCGGAATAGAAACCTTGGCCTATGTTGGAGTACTTGTGACCTTAATTGATATTTTGTCTGGAGTTCTTGAGGTTTACCTCAAGACATCGGGTTGTTTGTTTGTTTCGTGTGCAGGTTATTGTGATTACATACTTTGTTTATAATCTGGAATTCACCCGTATACAACCGTTACTCTGCCCAATTTTTGTGAAGACTTAATACAATTGAAGTTTGGTTCTCATAAGAGGTCTAGTATCTTTGCTTTCTTGGTTTCAATCCAAATAATGAGAATTATATCTTGACTCATAATGTCAAGTATTGGCTTCTTGTTGGTTAGATGGTTCTTCTGCTTATCTACCTTATGCTTTAGGATAGTCCCTTCATCTACCTACATCTTCTTTAATTTCAAAAAAATCTTCTCCCTCCTTTGAAAACTCTTCTTGTTTTTTAAACTTGAACCACTTTCATAATAAACTTGGACTTATGTCCATGCATTGTCAAAACCTTTACATAAATAAAATTCAATTAACTTAAATAATACCTTGACATTTTTTGTGAGAAGACTAAAAGTCATTCAATCTCATTTCAAACCATTTTTCCACTTTGGGTTTTTATTTTTAAACCTTTCTCAAAACATTAGACTCTTGCGATCCTTGTAGTGATGCAAACAACTATACTTCTACAATATATAGTGAATAGAGATATTTTCCACTTGGATGTTGAGTGAGGCATTGTTGATTTTAAAATCCAAGCCATATCCTCCACTTTGAGATGATGCAAAATCTCCTCCTGATCTTTGCAAAAGATTTCTCTATTTATAGAGAAAGGTTTTGGGAAGTTTGTGAGTAAAATAATAATATAAGGCTTAGCTGGAAGGCAAATTATCCACTTGTGTCATGATCCCAAGATGAGATAGCAAGATTAATGGTTTAGATTGATTGCTTTCTGCATAAGGAAAACAGGCGCAAGGCTCAAGAAATACTTTTCTAAAAGTAGTATTGTACTATTAAGGGCATGTTGTCTTGGACAACAAATGGGTAAAAGCCTAATTTAATTTTATAAACAATTAAATATAGAGTGAGTCATAGGTTTGAGGCATGAAAAGCATAAACACGTAGCCTCGCCTATGGGTCCAATTTTTAACTTGATTCTTTGAATAAAATCCTCCATCCTTCCATAACTTTCGACCAGACTAAACCAAGCAACATTCATTCCGACCAGTTATGTGTCCTTCGAATGGACCAACCATGTATTATTAGAATTGGCCCTCTTCAGCTGAATATGCCACTTTGAGTCCTTATGCTTTGACCACTTATGTCCAAACCTTCGACCTAACTCAAAAGCAGGAAAGACTAAATTTTCAACCATGGCAAGTCCTTCGAATGGGCCACCAAATTGTGTGTCATAGTGTAGAAGCTATGTGTGTTGAAGGGTTTGTAGATGGATTCAAAGGGGATATGAAGGTGATTCGAAGCAAACCTGAAGGTTGATTCAAAGCTAGCATGTAGTTGTGTTTAAAGCAAACTAAAAGGGGATCATTTCTTTATGGGTGCTAGCTTGAGAGAAACCTCTGCCTTGTGCATGCAAGCTTGTAGGAGGATTCAAAGGTTACATGAAAAAGGATTGGAAACAAACTTGAAGATTGATTCGAAGCCAACATGTAGGGGTATTCGAAGGTGACATGAAAGTGATAATGCCTTATGCACGCTAGCATGATAATAAACCTTGCTTTGTGAATAGAAGAAAACAATGAAGGAGGCCATTGCCTTCTGAATCAAAGAAAACTAGCAGGAGGCAATTGCCTTGTTCCTATTTAGCATAAGGGAAACCCCTGCTTTATGAATCAAATCAAACATGTAAGGGGCCAATGTGCAATCAAAACTTGCATACAGAAGGTCCCTGCTTTGTGTCAAAGGAAAACCTTCAGAAGGCCATTGCCCTCTGAATCGAAGGAAGCTTTCAGAAGGTCATTTCCTTCTGAATCAAAAGAAACCAAAAGGAAGTAACTAACTTTATGAATCGAAGGAGACCTACAGGAGGACTTTGTCTTCTTAATTGAAGGAAGCTTTTCAGAAGGTCACAATGCCCAGTCGAAGCTAGCATGCAATAGGAAAATTCTTTGTGAGACAAACATTCAGGAGGCCATTGCTCTCTGAATCGAAGCTTGCATGCAGGGGCCATTTCAGTGGATCATATCAATCCTGCAGGAGGCCACATGCTTCGTGAATCAACGCAATCATGTAGAAATCCATAAGCCCAAATGAAGCTTGTGGACCAAATCTTGTTCGAAGAAGCCAAATGCCCAAACGAAGGATGTAAATCAAGATAGCTCGAAGAAAGCAACAATGTCCAATCGAAGGATGCAAATCAAGCTTGCATCGAAGAGGCCCAAATGCTTCATCGAAGCTTGTGGACCAAACCATATTTGCTCTTCTTCAATTTAATGATTGAGAGTCCATTTGTACTTGTGTAAACTTGAACTTTTGAAAATCCTTCTGAGAAAATGCCTTGAGAGATGAAAGAGCAAATTTTGGGGTACAACAGCTATTGTTGTACCCCCAACTTTTGCCCCTAAGATCCCTTCATCATACAATATTGATTCAATCACAACAAGATCAAATTAGGGCTTTTGGTTCTCCTCCCATCTTTAGCTTTGCTCTTAGAGGAATCACGTAGCACCTTAACTTGTTTTTCTTTTGTGATCATGTATGTTTTGTTTTGACTTTCCTTTTAATTAATAAAATGAAATGTTGGTTTGTCTTATTTATTAATAATGTAGGTAAAGGTAATGTGGCTTAGCAAGTTGATCCATGTGATCATGAGTTTATTTCCATTCCCATGTCAATAAAACTTGAGAAATTCAAACCTCACCATTGAAGTTGTTTTGGAAGAAATGGCATGGCAAGGTTTATTTTGGTTCACCACATTTCAAAGTTATCATGATTGATTCAAAAGTACAAGGGGTTGATTGAAGAAGTTGTCATGGTGGGACAAGGCCTTATTCACTTTGGTCACACGTGCATATTTCTCACAATTCTGAAGATATGGAAGTGGTTTTGGTTGCTATGAGTTCTCATTACCATCCTCAACAACTTTTATCTACAAGCCAAAAGTTTTGGTACAAGAAGGTTGTTTAAAATTGTCAAAGTTCTTCAAAGAATTTTCTTGATCTAGAAGTTATGGTTTTAAACTTCAAAGAAGTATATCTTGCTCATATTTTGGTATTTTTGAGTGATTCAAAAAACATCCTTCTCTTCAAAGGGTTATTAACAAATCACTTCAAAAGTTTCAAGGAGTTTTCATATGGAAGAAACTTGATGATGAAGAAAGATTACGAGTCCTCCAGATGAACCCCCAACTTCTCATTTGTGACTTCAAATGATCATAACTTGGTAAATTTTTATCACCTTCTTTTATGTGCAAAGTGAGAAAATGGATAGAGGATGCCTTAAGGATACAAAAGATTATAGGTCATTTCATGATATTTTTCCAACTTTAACAATTCATAACTCTCTCAACTTTTGGAGATTTTGAATGGTTCAAGTTTTAAAATGTCATTCAATAGGTCTATTTCATGCCATCTTTTTTGGTCAAGAGAAAATTCCAAGAGGAAGGCCATGTTTGGATGCAAAACATTATAAGTCACTTTTGAAGAAAAACTTGAAATATTTCTAAGTATGGAAAGTCAACCTCTTTTTCCCAACTTTGACTCATTGCAACTTTCACCACAAACATCTATTTGATTCTATTCTTTTTCCATTGCAAAGCTTGTAATGTCATGTTTCTAAAGCATTAAGAACCATGCCTTAAGACCCCTTGAGCTGAGAATGCCATTGTTTCAAAAGTGGTAACTTGGAACTGATGTTTCATTGCAAGTCAGAATTTGAATTCATGTTATAACTTATAACCCACAAATTAGCACGCGTTTTGGGTTTAAACGTGATTAGCCAACTTTCCCAAGTGGATCAGTGCATTAAAACGCGCGTTTTGGATGAGTTTTGACAAAAGAGAAGTCACACATTATTCATGATGCAGACCTACATGAATTCACTCTAAATTGCATCATTAACCCTTTCTTTTGATCCCATTTGCTTCTCCTATAAATACATGAGCTATCCCATTCGTTTTCTCAAGCTCGAACAACCAAAATCACCCTGCCAAACTCGCTCCATAACTCACTCTTCTGCAATTCAAAATCATTGTTCAAGCTTTTTTAAATCCTTTTTTCCTATCAATTCACCTTCCTTGATCTTCCCTAAAGCTAACAGAAGAAGAATTGAGCCTTGAAACCTTCTAAATTCATTTGACCAAGTCCATTTGCAAAGCTCTGCAACTGAACTTCAATAGGTAGATTTCTCCATCAATTCTTCTAAACTTTGATATCATTGTGAAGCTCTCGTTGCCCTGGTTCTAGTTGCAACACTTTCTTTTAACTGGAAACACATTTTGGCCATGAATTTTCAAATTACTTTTCAAAAATTTCCTTCCAAATTGCTTGAGCTACAATTTATATAAATTTTCCGCGAAGGTGTGGTTGTCTTCGTCTTGATGAGACGAAGCGAATGGTAGCGGTCACGTGCTCTAATTTTACAGTTTGAGCATGCTCAATTCGAGACAGGTTGGAGGTTAAACATAACCAACATGTCATCCTTCAACCAATGAAATAATGCTATTTGGAATATTTGAATATCTGACTTAATTAATGATCATGTGTGGTATTCACTAATGACCATGATATGCACAGTGCGTCTGATCCATTGGATCAGTTTACTAACACGTTTTGACTCTCATCCATTGGTTCACATTTTTTTGACTTTATTTTATTTTCTGATTTTTACATTTAAATTGTTTTAAACTTCAAAAATCATAGAAAATTCATTTTAAGTCCAAAATATCTAAAAAAATTATGAAAAGTATTTTTGATTTTTCTCTTTCTGATTTTTTTTTTACAATTTTATTTTGTTTTTTGATATTTTTTAGAAATTTTCACTTTATTTGAATTGTTTTAAATGTTTAAAAATACTTTTATGCATTTTTAAATTCTAAAAAAAATTGAATGATCCAATGATATTGTGACAAATATTGGTGACCTCATTTATTTTTTATTTTTGAATTTTTGAATTTTTTATCATTTTTGGTTTATTTTACTCATCTCTTTTTATTTTAAAAATAGTTTTTGACTTTATAAAATTACCAAAAATTTTATAAAAAGATTTGAGTTTATTTCTGATTTTTCTATGGTCTTACTTAATCTTTCTTGATTAATTTGAACATAGTTTATATTTTTCTCTCTTATTTCTATTTTAAAACATTTTAAAACCCTTTTTAATGCATATATTAAATGTAATATTATATTGTACTATTTTTTGGCTGATATTGGGTTGAATTTTTGATCATGAACTTTATTAATATCATTGGATCCATGATGTTAAGTCTAACTCCATAAAAATGGATGAATGATTTTAATAATAGTTTGATTAAATTTTAATTCAAAAATGGTTTGTATATTCTTTCCCACCCCTCTTCATCTTATCCCTTTCTTATTGCACTAAGTGTTATTTGAGCATGATCTCTATATCATGTCTAAAAAAAAATGGTGCATAGATTGCTATTGACCGACCTCAAAATAGGTGCGACTTCTATATAAGTCCACTTACGATTGCTTAACATAGCGCTAAATTTTGTCCCGATTCGAGAAAATGATCATTCGTGGCCTAAACTTATGATTGCAAGCCCAAGATGTTAATTTGAACCCTTTGATCCAATAACCTTGAGATTCATTGTGTAGTTGCTTTGGTTCTACCAATCTTTTGATGTCTCTTCATTAATTTTTGTGAACGCGGATCACTTAAACATCATTGATCATTATATGTTACATTGAGGATTCTTAAATGGATAATATACTTGACATAAAGAAAATGCAATTTATTGTGTAGAGGCTTTGGTTCTACCAATCCCCTAATGAGTTCCAAATGCAAGTTTCAAGATGGCCATCCAACTAACCACTAATTACTAATAATTGACTTTATTTTGTGTTTTCTTTTTATTCTCTTTTATTTTATGCACCATTTACTTTAGCATTTACATTTCATGCTATTTTTCATCTTTGCTCACTTGAGCCCCTTTATATTCTTGTCATTTTTATTTTGCTCACTTGAGCCCCTTTATAATCTTGTCATTTTTATTTTGCTCACTTGAGCTTTTCTTTTCTTTTTGAAGATACTTAATAATTAACATAAACCATAAAAAACTTTAATGATACTTCGACTATTTGGTTACTATCCTTGGCATTATGGAGTATTGGACTTCTTGGACTTAGGAATAGAAACCTTGGCCTATGTTGGAGAACTTGTGACCTTAATTGATATTTTGTCTGGAGTTCTTGAGGTTTACCTCAAGACATTGGGTTGTTTATTTTTTTTTGTGCAGGTTATTGTGATTACATATTTTTTTTGTAATCTGGAATTCACCCATATACAATCGTTATTCTGCCAAATTTTTGTGAAGACTTAATACACTTGAAGTTTGGTTCTCACAAGAGGTCTAGTATCTTTGCTTGCTTGGTTTCAATCCAAAGAATGGGAATTCTAGCTTGACTCATAATGTCAAGTATTGGCTTCTTGTTGGTTAGATGGTTCTTCTGCTTGTCTTTTACCTTATGCTTTAGGATAGTCCCTTCATCTGCTCCCATCTTCTTTAATTTAAAAAAAATCTTCTCCCTCCTTTGAAAGCTCTTCTTATTTTTTAAACTTGAACCACTTTCATAATAAACTTGGACTTATGTCCATGCATTGTCAAAACCTTTTCATAAATAAACTTCAATTAACTTAAATAATACCTTGACATTTTTTGTGAGAAGACTAAAAGTCAATCAATCTCATTTCAAACTATTTTTCCACTTTGGGTTTTTATTTTTAAACCTTTCTCAAAAGATTACACTCTTGTCGATCCTTGTAGTGATGCAAACATCTATACTTCTACAATATATATTGAAGAGAGTTATTTTCCACTTGGATGTTGAGTGAGGATTGTTGATTTTAAGATCCAAACCATATCCTCCACTTTGAGATGATGCAAAATCTCCTCCTGATCTTTCCAAAAGATCTCTCTATTTATAGAGAATGGTTTTGGGAAGTTTGTGAGTAAAATAATAATATAAGGCTTAGCTGGAAGGCAAATTATCCACTTGTGTCATGATCCCAAGATGAGATAGCAAGATTAATGGTTTAGATTGATTGCTTTCTGCAGAAGGAAAACCGGCGCAAGGCTCAAGAAATACTTTTCTAAAAGTTGTATTGTACTATTAAGGGAAAGTTGTCTTGGACAACAAATGGGTAAAAGCCTAATTTAATTGTATAAACAATTAAATATAGAGTGAGTCATAGGGTTGAGGCCTGAAAAGCATAAACACGTAGCCTAGCCTATGGGTCGAATTTTTAACTTGATTCTTTGAATCGAATCTTCCATCCTTCCATAACTTTCGACCAGACTAAACCAAGCAACATTCGCTACGATCAGTTATGTGTCCTTCAAATGGACCAACCATGTATTATTCGAATGGGCCCTCTTCAGCTGAATTTTCCACTTTGAGCCCTTATGCTTTGATAACTTAGGTCCAAACCTTCGACCTGAATCAAAAGCATGAAAAACTAAATTTTCAACCATAGCAAGTCCTTCGAATGGGCCACCAAATTGTGTGTCATAGTGCAGAAGCTATGTGTGTTGAAGGGTTTGCAGATGGATTCAAAGGTGATACGAAGGTGATTCGAAGCAAACCTGGAGGTTGATTCAAAGCTAGAATATAGTTGTATTTAAAGCAAACTAAAAGGGGATCATTTCTTTATGGGTGCTAGCTTGCGAGAAACCTATGCCTTGTGCATGCAAGCTTGTAGGAGGATTCGAAGGTTACATGAAAAAGGATTGGAAACAAACCTGAAGATTGATTTGAAGCCAGCATATAGGTGTATTCGAAGGTGATAATTCCTTATGCACGCTAGCATGATAAAAACCCTTACCTTGTGAATAGAAGAAAATAATGAAGGAGGCCATTGCCTTCTGAATCAAAGAAAACTAGCCGGAGGCCATTGCCTTGTGCCTATTTAGCATGAGGGAAACCCCTGCTTTGTGAATCAAAGAAACCATGTAAGGGGCCAATGGAGCAATCGAAACTTGCATACAGAAGGTCCCTGTTTTGTGTTAAAGGAAAACCTTCAGAAGGCCATTTCCCTCTCAATAGAAGGAAGCTTTCAGAAGGTCATTTCCTTCTAAATAAAAGAAACCAGAAGGAAGTCACTAACTTTCTGAATCGAAGGAGAAATACAGGAGGCCTTTGTCTTCTGAGTCGAAGGAAGCTTTTCAGAAGGTCACAATGCCTAGTCGAAGATAGCATGCAGGAGGGAAATTCTTTGTGAGACAAACATTCAGGAGGCCATTGCTCTCTGAATCGAAGCTTGCATCCAGGGGCCATTTCAGTGAATCTATCAAACCTGTAAGAGGCCACATGCTTCGTGAATCAACGCAATCATGTAGAAATCCATAAGCCCAAATGAAGCTTGTGCACCAAATCTTGTTTGAAGAAGCCAAATGCCCAAACGAAGGATGTAAATCAAGCTAGCTCAAAGAAAGAAACAATGTCCAATCGAAGGATGCAAATCAAGCTTGCATCGACGAGGCCCAAATGCTTCATTGAAGCTTGTGGACCAAACCATATTTGCTCTTCTTCAATTTAATGATTGAGAGTCCATTTGTACTTATGCGAACTTGAACTTTTGAAAATCCTTATGAGAAAATGCCTTGAGAGATGAGAGGGCAAATTTTGGGGTACAACAACTACTGTTGTACCCCCACTTTTTCCCCTAAGATCCCTTCATCATACAATATTTAATCAATCACAACAAGATCAAATTAGGGCTTTTGGTTCTCCTCCCTATCTTTAGCTTTGCTCTTAGAGGAATCACGTAGCACCTTAACTTGTTTTTCTTTTGTGATCATGTATGTTTTGTTTTGACTTTCCTTTTAATTAATAAAATTCAATGTTGGTTTGTCTTATTTATTAATAATGTAGGTAAAGGTAATGTGTCTTAGCAAGTTGATCCATGTGATCATGAGTTTATTTCCATGCCCCAGTCAATAAAACTTGAGAAATTCAACCCTCACCATTGAAGTTATTTTGGAAGAAATGTCATGGCAAGGTTTATTTTGGTTCACCACATTTCAAAGTTATCATGATTGATTCAAAAGTACAAGGGGTTGATTGAAGAAGTTGTCATGGTGGGACAAGGCCTTGTTCACTTTGGTCACACGTGCATATTTCTCACAATTCTGAAGATATGGAAGTGGTTTTGGTTGCTATGAGTTCTCATTACCATCCTCAACAACTTCTATCTACAAGCCAAAAGTTTTGGTACAAGAAGGTTGTTTAAAATTGTCAAAGTTCTTCAAAGAATTTTCTTGATCTAGAAGCTATGGTTTTTAACTTCAAAGAAGTATATCTTGCTCATATTTTTGTATTTTTGAGTGATTCCAAAAACATCCTTCTCTTCAAAGGGTTATTAACAAATCACTTCAAAAGTTTCAAGGAGTTTTCATATGGAAGAAACTTGATGATGAAGAAAGATTACGAGTCCTCCAGATGAACCCCTAACTTCCCATTTGTGACTTAAAATGATCATAACTTGGTAAATTTTTATCACCTTCTTTTATGTGCAAAGTGAGAAAATGGATAGAGGATGCCTTAAGGATACAAAAGATTATAGGTCATTTCATGATATTTTGCCAACTTCAACAATTCATAACTCTCTCAACTTTTGGAGATTTTGAATGGTTCATGTTTTAAAATGTCATTCAATAGGTCTATTTCATGCCATCTTTTTTGGTCAAGAGCAAATTCCAAGAGGAAGGCCATGTTTGGATGCAAAACATTATAAGTCACTTTTGAAGAAAAACTTGAAATATTTCTAAGTATGGAAAGTCAACCTCTTTTTCCCAACTTTGACTCATTGCAACTTTCAGCTCAAACATCTATTTGATTCTATTCTTTTTCCATTGCAAAGCTTGTAATGTCATGTTTCTAAAGCATCAAGAACCATGCCTTAAGACCCCTTGAGCTGAGAATGCCATTGTTTCAAAAGTGGTAACTTGGAACTGAAGTTTCATCGCAAGTCAGAATTTAAATTTCATGTTATAACTTATATCCCCCAAATTAGCACGCGTTTTGGGTCTAAACGTGATTATCCAACTTTCCCAAGTGGATTAGTGCATTAAAACGCGCGTTTTGGATGAGTTTTGACAAAAGAGAAGTCACACATTATTCATGATGCAGACCCACATGAATTCCCTCTAAATTTCATCATTAACCCTTCCTTTTGATCCCATTTGCTTCTCCTATAAATACATGAGCTATCCCATTCGTTTTCTCAAGCTTGAACAGCCAAAATCACCCTGCCAAACTCGCTCCATAACTCACTTTTCTGCAACTTCGAAATCATTGTTCAAGCCTTTTTAAATCCTTTTTTTTCCTATCAATTCACCTTCCTTGATCTTCCCTAAAGCTAACAGAAGAAGAATTGAGCCTTGAAACCTTCTGAATTGATTTGACCAAGTCCATTTACAGAGCTCTGCAACTGAACTTCAATAGGTAGATTTCTCCAACAATTCTTCTAAACTTTGATATCATTATGAAGCTCTCATTGCCCTGGTTCTAGTCGCAACACTTTCTTTTAACTGGAAACACGTTTTTCCCATGAATTTTCAAATTCCTTTTCAAAAATTTCCTTCCAAATTGCTTGAGCTACAATTTATATAAATTTTTCGCGAAGGTGTGGTTGTCTTCGTCTTGATGAGACGAAGCGAATGGTAGCGGTATCATGCTCCAATTTTACAGTTTGAGAAAGCTCGATTCGAGACAGGCTATAGGTTGAACATAACCAACGTGTCATCCTTCAACCAATGAAACATCGCCATTTGGAATATTTGAATATCTGATTTAATTAATGATCATGTGTGGTATTCACTAATGACCATGATATGCACAACACGTCTGATCCATTGGATCAGTTTACTAACACATTTTGACTCTCATCCATTGGTTCACATTTTTTGACTTTATTTTATTTTCTGATTTTTATATTTAAATTGTTTTAAACTTCAAAAATCATAGAAAATTCATTTTAAGTCCAAAAAATCTGAAAAAATTATGAAAAATATTTTTGATTTTTCTATTTCTTATTTTTATTTTTTTTACAATTTTATTTTATTTTTTATACTTTTTAGATATTTTTACTTTACTTGAATTGTTTTAAATGTTTAAAAATACTTTTATGCATTTTTAAATTCTAAAAAAAAATTGAATGATCCAATGATATTGTGACAAATATTGGTGACCTCATTTATTTTTTATTTTTGACTTTGTTATTTTTTATCATTTTTGGTTTATTTTACTCATCTCTTTTAATTTTAAAAATAGTTTCTGACTTTAGAAAATTACCAAAAATTTTATAAAAAGATTTGAGTTTATTTCTGATTTTTCTATCGTCTTACTTAATCTTTCTTGATTAATTTGAACATAGTTCATATTTTTCTCTCTTATTTCTATTATAAAACATTTTAAAACCCTTTTTAATGCATATATTAAATGTAATATTATTTTGTACTATTTTCGGGCTGATCCTGGGTTGAATTTTTGATCATGATCTTTATTAATATCATTGGATCCATGGTGTTAAGTCTAACTCCATAAAAATGGATGAATGATTTTAATAATAGTTTGATTAAAATTTAATTTATAAATGGTTTGTATATTCTTTCCCACCCCTCTTCATCTTATCCCTTTATTATTGCACTAAGTGTTATTGGAGAATGATCTCTATATCATGTCTCAAAACAAATGGTGCATAGATTGCTATTGACCGACCTCAAAATAGGTGCGACTTCTATATAAGTCCACTTACGATTGCTTAACATAGCGCTAAATTTTGTCCTGATTCGAGAAAATGATCATTCGTGGCCCAAACTTATGATTGCAAGCCCAAGATGTTAATTTGAACACTTTGATCCAATAACCTTGAGATTCATTATGTAGTTTCTTTGGTTCTACCAATCATTTGATGGCTCTTCATTAATTTTTGTGAACGCAGATCACTTAAACATCATTGATCATTATATGTTACATTGAGGATTCTTAAATGGATAATATACTTGACATAAAGCAAATGCAATTTATTTTGTAGAGGATTTGGTTCTACCAATCCCCTAATGAGTTCCAAATGCAAGTTTCAAGATGGTCATCCAACTAACCACTAATTACTAATAATTGACTTTATTTTGTGTTTTCATTTTATTCTCATTTATTTTATGCACCATTTACTTTAGCATTTACATTTCA
The DNA here is from genome assembly GCA_948472305.1 of Vicia faba. Classification (NCBI taxonomy): domain Eukaryota; kingdom Viridiplantae; phylum Streptophyta; class Magnoliopsida; order Fabales; family Fabaceae; genus Vicia; species Vicia faba. The sequence goes on along the minus strand of CATIWC010001400.1, from coordinate 183,256 downwards.
TGCTATTTTTAATATTTGCTCACTTGAGCCCCTTTATATTCTTGTCATTTTTATTTTGCTCACTTGAGCTTTTCTTTTCTTTATGAAGATACTTAATAATTAACATAAACCATAAAAAACTTTAATGATACTTGGACTATTTGGTTACTATCCTTGGCATTATGGAGTATTGGACTTCTTGGACTTAGGAATAGAAACATCGGCCTATGTTGGAGAACTTGTGACCTTATTTGATATTTTGTCTGGAGTTCTTGAGGTTCACCTCAAGACATTGGGTTGTTTGTTTGTTTTGTGTACAGGTTATTGTGATTACATACTTTGTTTGTAATCTGGAACTCACCCATATACAATCGTTGCTCTGCCCAATTTTTGTGAAGACTTAATACACTTAAAGTTTGGGACTCACAAGAGGTCTAATATCTTTGGTTGCTTGGTTTCAATCCAAAGAATGAGAATTCTAGCTTGACTCATAATTTCAAGTATTGGCTTCTTGTTGGTTAGATGGTTCTTCTGCTTATCTTTTACCTTATGCTTTAGGATAGTCCCTTCATCTACTCCCATCTTCTTTAATTTCAAAAATATCTTCTCCCTCCTTTGAAAGCTCTTCTTATTTTTTAAACTTGACCACTTTCATAATAAACTTGGACTTATGTCCATGCATTGTCAAAACCTTTTCATAAATAAACTGCAGTTAACTTAAATAATACCTTGACATTTTTTGTGAGAAGACTAAAAGTCAATCAATTTCATTTCAAACCATTTTGCCACTCTGGGTTTTTATTTTTAAACCTTTCTCAAAAGATTACACTCTTGTCGATCCTTGTAGGGAAGCAAACAACTATACTTCTACAATATATATTGAAGAGTGATATTTTCCACTTGGATGTTGAGTGAGGAATTTTTTATTTTAAAATCCAAGCCATATCCTCCACTTTGAGATGATGCAAAATCTCCTCCTGATCTTTCCAAAAGATCTCTCTATTTATAGAGAAAGGTTTTGGGAAGTTTGTGTAAAATAATAAGAAAAGGCTTAGCTGGAAGGCAAATTATCCACTTGCATCATGATCCCAAGATGAGATAGCAAGATTAATGGTTTAGATTAATTGCTTTCTGCAGAAGGAAAACAGGAGCATGACTCAAGAAATACTTTTCTAAAAGTAGTATTGTACTATTAAGGGCAAGTTGTCTTGGACAACAAATGGGTAAAAGCCTAATTTAATTGTATAAACAATTAAATATAGAGTGAGTCATAGGTTTGAGGCCTGAAAAGCATAAACACGTAGCCTAGCCTATGGGTCTAATTTTTAACTTGATTCTTTGAATCGAATCCTCCATCCTTCCATAACTTTCGACCAGACTAAACCAAGCAACATTCGTTCCGACCAGTTATGTGTCCTTCGAATGGACCAACCATGTATTATTCGAATGGGCCCTCTTCAGCTGAATTTGCCACTTTGAGTCCTTATGCTTTGACAACTTAGGTCCAAACCTTTGACTTGACTCAAAAGCAGGAAAGACTAAATTTTCAACAATGGCAAGTCCTTTATATGGGCTACCAAATTGTGTGTCATAGTGCATAAGCTATGTGTGTTGAAGGGTTTACATATGGATTCGAAGGGGATATGAAGGTGATTCGAAGAAAACCTGAAGGTGGATACAAAGCTAGCATGTATTTGTATTTAAAGCAAACTAAAAGGGGATCATTTCTTTATGGGTTCTAGCTTGAGAGAAACCTATGCCTTGTGCATGAAAGCTTGTAGGAGGATTCAAAGGTTACATAAAAAAGGATTGGAAACAAACCTGAAGATTGATTTGAAGCCAGCATAGAGGTGTATTCGAAGGTAATAATGCATTATGCACGCTGGCAAGATAAAAACCCTTGCCTTGTGAATAGAAGCAAACAATGAAGGAGGCCATTGCCTTCTGAATCAAAGAAAACTAGCAAGAGGCCATTGCCTTGTGCCTATTTAGCATGAGGGAAACCCCTGCTTTGTGAATCAAAGCAAACACGTAAGGGGCCAATGGTGCAATCGAAACTTGCATACAGAAAGTCCCTGCTTTGCGTCAAAGGAAAACCTTCAGAAGGCCATTGCCCTCTGAATCGAAGGAAGCTTTCAGAAGGTCATTTCCTTCTGAATCAAAAGAAACCAGAAGGAAGTTACTAAATTTCTGAATCGAAGGAGACCTACAGGAGGCCTTTGTCTTCTGTATCGAAGGAATCTTTTAAGAAGGTCACAATGCCCAGTCGGAGCTAGCATGCAGCAGGAAAATTCTTTGTGATATAAACATTCAAGAGGCCATTGCTCTCTGAATCGAAGCTTGCATGCAGGGGCCATTTCAGTGAATCATATCAAACCTGCAGGAGGCCACATGCTTCATGAATCAACACAATCATGTAGAAATCCATAAGCCTAAATGAAGCTTGTGGACCAAATCTTGTTTGAGAACCCAAATGCCCAAACGAAGGATGTAAATTAAGCTAGCTCGAAGAAAGCAACAATGTCCAATCGAAGGATGCAAATCAAACTTGCATCGACAAGGCCCAAATGCTCCATAGAAGCTTGTGGACCAAACCCTATTTGCTCTTCTTCAATTTAATGATTGAGAGTCCATTTGTACTTGTGCAAACTTGAACTTTTGAAAATCCTCGTGAGAAAATTCCTTAAGAGATGAGAGGGAAAATTTTGGGGTACAACAGCTACTGTTGTACCCCAACTTTTGCCCCTAAGATCCCTTCATCATACAATATTGATTCAATCATAACAAGATCAAATTAGGGCTTTTGGTTCTCCTCCCTATCTTTAGCTTTGCTCTTAGAGGAATCACGTAACACCTTGACTTGTTTTTCTTTTGTGATCATGTATGTTTTATTTTGACTTTCCTTTTAATTAATAAAATGCAATGGTGGTTTGTCTTACTTGTTAATAATATAGGTAAAGGTAATGTGGCTTAGCAAGTTGATCCATGTGATCATGAGTTTATTTCCATGCCCCAGTCAATAAAACTTGAGAAATTCAAACCTCACCATTGAAGTTGTTTTGGAAGAAATGGCATGGCATGGTTTATTTTGGTTCACCACATTTCAAAGTTATCATGATTGATTCAAAAGTACAAGGGGTTGATTGAAGAAGTTGTCATGGTGGAACATAGCCTTGTTCACATTGGTCACAAGTGCATATTTCTCACAATTCTGAAGATATGAAAGTGGTTTTGGTTGCTATGAGTTCGAAGTTACCATCCTCAACAACTTCTATCTACAAACCAAAAGTTTTGGTACAAGAAGGTTGTTTAAAATTGTCAAAGTTCTTCAAAGCATTTTCTTGATCTAGGAGTTATGGTTTTGAACTTCAAAGAAGTATATCTTGCTCATATTTTGGTATTTTTGAGTGATTCCAAAAACATCCTTCTCTTCAAAGGGTTATTAACAAATCACTTCAAAAGTTTCAAGGAGTTTTCATATGGAAGAAACTTGATGATGAAGAAAGATTACGAGTCCTCCAGATGAACCCCCAACTTCCATTTGTGACTTCAAATGATCATAACTTGGTAAAATTTTATCACCTTCTTTTATGTGTAAAGTGAGAAAATGGATAGAGGATGACTTAAGGATACAAAAGATTATAGGTCATTTAATGATATTTTTCCAACTTCAACAATTCATAACTCTCTCAATTTTTAGAGATTTTGAATGGTTCAAGTTTCAAAATGTCACTCAATAGGTCTATTTCATGCCATCTTTTTTGGTCAAGAGTAAATTCCAAGAGGAAGGCCATGTTTGGATGCAAAACATTATAAGTAACTTTTGAAGAAAAACATGAAATATTTCTAAGTATGGAAAGTCAACCTCTTTTTCCCAACTTTGACTCATTGCAACTTTTAGCTCAAACATCTATTTGATTCTATTCCTTTTCCATTGCAAAGCTTGTAATGTCATCTTTCTAAAGCATCAAGAACCATGCCTTAAGACCCCTTGAACTGAGAATGCATTGTTTCAAAAGTGGTAACTTGGAATTGAAGTTTCGTCCCAAGTCAGAATTTGAATTTCATGTTATAACTTATAACCCCCAAATTAGCACGTGTTTTGGGTCTAAACGTGATTAGCCAACTTTCCCTAGTGGATTAATGCATTAAAACGCGCGTTTTGGATGAGTTTTGACAAAAGAGAAGTCACACATTATTCATGATGCAGACCCACATGAATTCCCTCTAAATTGCATCATTAACCCTTCCTTTTGATCCCATTTGCTTCTCCTATAAATACATGAGCTATATCATTCGTTTTCTCATGCTTGAACAGTCAAAATAACCCTGCCAAACTCGCTTCATAACTCACCTTTCTGCAACTTCGAAATCATTGTTCAAGCCATTTTCAGTCCTTTTTTTCCTATCAATTCAACTTCCTTGATCTTCCCTAAAGCTAACAGAAGAAGAATTGAGCCTTGAAACCTTCTGAATTGATTTGACCAAGTCCATTTACAGAGCTCTGCAACTGAACTACAACAGTTAGATTTCTCCATTAATTCTTCCAAGCTTTGATATCATTGTGAAGCTCTCATTTCCCTGGTTCTAGTCGCAACACTTTCTTTTAACTGGAAACACGTTTTGGCCATGAATTTTCAAATTCCTTTTCAAAAATTTCCTTCCAAATTGCTTGAGCTACAATTTATATAAATTTTTCGCGAAGGTGTGGTTGTCTTCGTCTTGATGAGACGAACCGAATGGTAGCGGTCTCGTGCTCTAATTTTAAACTTTGAGCAAGCTCGATTCGAGACTGGCTGGAGGTTGAACATAACCAACGTGTCATCCTTCAACCAATGAAATAGCGCCATTTGGAATATTTGAATATCTGATTTGATTAATGATCATGTGTGGTATTCACTAATGACCATGATATGCACAACGCGTCTGATCCATTGGATCAATTTACTAACACATTTTGACTCTCATCCATTGGTACACATTTTTTTGACTTTATTTTATTTTCTGACTTTTATATTTAAATTTTTGTTAAACTTCAAAAATCATAGAAAATTCATTTTAAGTCCAAAAAATCTGAAAAAATTATGAAAAATATTTTTGATTTTCCTCTTTCTGATTTTTATTTTTTTACAATTTTATTTTGTGTTTTGATTTTATTTATAAATTTTCACATTATTTGAATTGTTTTAAATGTTTAAAAATACTTTTATGCATTTATAAATTCTAAAAAAAAATTGAATGATCCAACGATATTGTGACAAATATTAGTGACCTCATTTATTTTTTATTTCTGAATTTGTTATTTTTTTTAATCATTTTTGGTTTATTTTACTCATCTCTTTTAATTTTAAAAACAGTTTCTGACTTTAAAAAATTACCAAAAATATTTGAGTTTATTTCTGATTTTTCTATGGTCTTACTTAATCTTTCTTGATTAATTTGAACATAGTTCATATTTTTCTCTCTTATTTTTATTTGAAAACATTTTAAAACCCTTTTTAATGCATATATTAAATGTAATATTATTTTGTACTATTTTTTGGCTGATCTTGGGTTGAATTTTTTATCATGAACTTTACTAACATCATTGGATCCATGGTGTTAATTCGAACTCCATAAAAATGGATGAATGCTTTTAATAATAGTTGATTAAATTTTAATTCATAAATGGTTTGTATATTCTTTCCCACCCCTCTCTATCTTATCCCTTTCTTATTGCACTAAGTGTTATTGGAGCATGATCTCTATATCATGTCTCAAAATAAATGGTACATAGATTGCTATTGACCGACCTCAAAATAGGTGTGACTTCTATATAAGTCCACTTATGATTGCTTAACATAGCGCTAAATTTTGTCCCGATTCGAGAAAATGATCATTCGTGGCCCAAACTTATGATTGCAAGCCCAAGATGTTAATTTGAACCCTTTGATCCAATAACCTTGAGATTCATTGTGTAGTTGCTTTGGTTCTACCAATATTCTGATGTATCTTCATTAATTTTGGTCAACGCGGATCACTTAAACATGATTGATCATTATATGTTACATTGAGGATTCTTAAATGGATAATATACTTGACATAAAGCAAATGTAATTTATTGTGTAGAGGCTTTGGTTCTAGAAATCCCCTAATGAGTTCCAAATGCAAGTTTCAAGATGGTCATCCAACTAACCACTAATTACTAATATTTGAATTTATTTTGTGTTTTCATTTTATGCTCTTTTATTTTATGCACCATTTACTTTAGCATTTACAGTTCATGCTGTTTTTCATCTTTGCTCACTTGATCCCCTTTATATTCTTGTCATTTTTATTTTGCTCACATGATCTTTTCTTTTCTTTTTGAAGATACTTAATAATTAACATAAACCATAAAAAACTTTAATGATACTTGGACTATTTGGTTACTATCCTTGGCATTATGGAGTATTGGACTTCTTGGACTTAGGAATAGAAACCTCGGCCTATGTTGGATAACTTGTGACCTTAAACCTCAAGACATTGGGTTATTTGTTTGTTTTGTGTGCAGGTTATTGTGATTACATACTTTGTTTATAATTTGGAATTCACCCGTATACAGCCGTTACTCTGCCCAATTTTTGTGAAGACTTAATACAGTTGAAGTTTGGTTCTCACAAGAGGTCTAGTATCTTTGCTTGCTTGATTTCAATCCAAAGAATGGGAATTCTATCTTGATTCATAATGTCAAGCATTGGCTTCTTGTTGGTTAGATGGTTCTTCTGCTTATCTTTTACCTTATGCTTTAGGATAGTCCCTTCATCTGCTCCCATCTTCTTTAATTTCAAAAAAATCTACTCCCTCATTTGAAAGCTCTTCTTATTTTTTAAACTTGAACCACTTTCATAATAAACTTAGACTTATGTCCATGCATTGTCAAAACCTTTTCATAAATAAACTTCAATTAACTTAAATAATACCTTGACATTTTTTGTGAGAAGACTAAAAGTCAATCAATCTCATTTAAAACCATTTTTCCACTTTGGGTTTTCATTTTTAAACCATTCTCAAAAGATTAGACTGTTGTCGATCCTTGTAGTGATGCAAACAACTATACTTCTACAATATATAGTGAAGAGAGATATTTTCCACTTGGATGTTGAGTGAAGCATTGTTGATTTTAAAATCCAAGCCATATCCTCCACTTTGAGATGATGCAAATTCTCCTTTCTCATGATTGTGGGTAGTAAGTATATTTTTCACACGGACAATGACGATGATGTCTTATCTCATAAAATTAACCAACACACTTGTGTTTTAAAGTTTTTAAAGGTGAACTACTTGTACCCTGGTCCCCTATTGCACGAAAGGTGGTACGTAGGCACTAAAGGCTCGCAACCACGGAGAGTGCAAAAAATCATAAAAAATACTTCTTTTCACACCCCCACTATCTATTTTTTTATACAACATTTTATAGCCAAAATATACAGATTTTACAAAGAGGTTCCCGCGGAGTACCAAAGATGTTTAGGTTGCTAATACTTTCCCTTTGCATAATAAACCCCCTTACCTTGAATCTTTCCACCACTTTTTGGGTTAATCGCTCTTTTCCCATTCCTTTGGAAAAATAAAGCGCGCATGCGATTTTTATTTTGATATATGTAAGTCAAGTCAATCCAATGGCTTAGACTTAACATTTCTACCGCTACATAAAAAAATGGCAACTTCACTGGGGACAGATTGACCTATTGCTGGTCCATCCCTAAGTGGGTTGAGCCCATCTTTGTTTATATATGAATATGTGCTATTGTTTATTATGTGTTATATGTTGTATATATGTTTGTCTGGATTTTCTTGGTTTTCAGGGTGCTTGGTGATTACTTATAAGTCTTATACCCGGACTTGGGAAAACTTTAAGATAGGTCGGGCGGAATAGTCATGCTAACTTTGAGGGAGTAATACCAAAAAAGGAGGCATGAGATCCCTCACTCACTGGAGGCCCCTTTGACTGTAGTGTCATTTACCGAGTATTCGGGAAGACGTGCTACTTTCGACCTAGGAGCCTGCTGAAGCTGAGGACCATAGAATACCTAACACATCTTGGCCTTTATGTTTAGTGTGGAAGCTATGACTGAGTAATCCGAATATAGTTGTCACGCTATACTACACTCGGACGAGTTTTTCTTGAAAATATTACTAATTACCGAGTTAATCAGGAAGTTGGTAATATCAGAAGGAAGGATGTAGACTCTAAGAACCTCTAGAACCTTGTTCGACATGTGATAACTTTTAGACCATACCTTATGGGTAGTACCTTCGACCTCATGCTCGTGACGTTGAACCTATGAACCCTATGTTTGTGATCTTGTGTGTGATTGTTGCATCATGCATCCATGCACTCATAAGCATCTTTTGAAGAAATCTTATTTCAAGGGACTTGATAGTTGACCATTTGTGAATATCTCAATTACCCTTTGACCATGGATTCTGGAAAAAGAAAGACCAGAAAATACAGTTTCAAAGATCCCAAGATAGATGAGTTGATCAGTCTAATTCGCGAGATTGAGAGTTCCTCAGATTTTCGAAGGAAGTATGGATCCATCGTTTCTCTTATGAAGCTTAGGATGAAGGAGGGTATTATCTCGACCTTGGTCCAGTTCTATGATCCGATGTATCATTATTTTACTTTCCCTGACTATCAGTTGATGCCTACAATAGCGGAGTATTCTTATCTGTTGGATTTACCTATTACCAATCATGTTCCTTTTACTTGTTTGGAGGGTGAGCCAAAACCACACGAGATTGCTGCTTTGATCCATCTAGGGAAGTCTGAGGTTGAAGCCCATATGACTACTAAAGAAGGGATTAGAGGATTACAAACTCAGTTCTTATTGGAGAAAGCTCGTTACTTTTCCAGGATGAAGAGTACAATCGCTTTTGAGGCCATCTTTGCTCTACTTTCTTACGGGTTGTTTTTATTTCCTAATATGGACAAGTTTGTTGACATTAATGCTATCAGGATCTTCATGATTGGAAAACTAGTTCCCACATTGTTGGGTGATTCTTATTACTCTATTCATCTTCGAAATTCTTATCATTGCAGGATAATTATCTGTTGCACGCCTCTATTGTACCGGTGGTTTATTTCTCATATGCCTCAGTCTGATGCTTTCTAGGATGTCAGAAAGGAACCCCGTTGGGCTGCTAAGATCATGGCACTTATTCACTCAGATATTTATTGGTATCATTGGGCTTACCATGATGTAGATATTGTCGATAATTCTGGTAGTTTCCCCAATGTACCTCTTCTTGGTACAAAGGGAGGAATTAACTACAACCCTGTTCTTGCACGACGTTAGCTTTGTTATCCGATGAGGGATAAACCAAATAGTAATCATTCGAGTAGTTTCTTCTCGAAGGAGGGAGAAGACCATAAGGAAGCTAGGGAGCAGATTGTGAAGGCTTGGCGTCACATTCATAGGAAGAGTACGAAAGAACAGGGACCTAGGGGGTTGTTTCTTTGGAGCCTTATCTTCAATGGGTTCAAACAAGAGCCATTCAGTTGAAGATGTTGTATTCCCGGGAAGCACCTATGCCTGACTTTTTTGTGAAGACCACTCCTCCTTTATTGAATGATGTGGAAGAACTACAACTTGCTTTGGTCAGGATGCATCAGGAAAAGGATGCTTGGAAGAATAAGTGCCAAACTTTAGAGATTTCCTATAGAGAGGACTTGAAGGAGAAAGACTACTTGATTGAGATTCTTGAGAGTCGGGCTATAGAGATGATGGAGAGGAAAGGGGATTTATTTGCTCCAAAGCCTCAGTCAGATGCTAGTTGCTCACTTCCTGATTCAGGTGATTGGAAGGAGATCTTCACCAGATATGCGGAAGAAAACCATAGGTTGAAGGATAAGATTTCCAGGCTTACAGGGAAGCGCCAGCATATAGAGTGGTCTCCATCAGCTTCACTTCTTAGGGTTTTAGAGTTTATTTTCATCTTGTACTTGGGATTATTGAAACTTGTAATCCATTTTGAAGTTATTATAATAAATTTTTTTAGTATTTCAAATGTGTTATTACTTTGATATTTGTAACGTGTCTATAAATCTTTAAGTCTCTTGAAATATTAATAAAATAAATCATGTGCATTGCATATCATGCATAATATTGCACAAATTTATGGAATTTATTATGCATATCCAGGTGTATTACCAAGCTTCTTTACTTTATTCCGTAAGTTGTCTCACCAATACAATACTCGAGCTAATTTCAGTAGGAAGATGGAAAACTTAGAACAAGAAAATCGTGAGCTGCGTGAGGAAGTTTCTGCTCTGAAGGCCGGCATGGCCAATCTCACTACTCTGATGGAATCTCTGGTGGCTGCTCAGAATCAGCCACAGAGCATTCAACCTCAACAGAAAAAGGTTACTACTAAAGCTCCGACTATTCCTTTGTCTTCCATTCCAGCTATTGTTCAGAACTGCAAGCCTCAAGGTTATCCATGGGGAATGCCAGAGAACTTTGTGCATGAAGGTTTGAATCTTGGTCCTCAAGTTACTCCAGTTGTTTAGACTACTGTTACTCCTACAGCTCCTATGGTGCATGATAATCTTTTTGCACCTCCTTCGGTGAATATGGCCCAATTTGCTAATGCCGATATGTATCATCCTTTTCCTCCACCAAGTGAAGGCTTGGGTCTCTATGATCGAATGGATGATTTTCAATATCAGTTTGACAAGATGAAGATGGAGATGAAGGCCCTCAGAGGAAAGGAATTGTTCGGGAAGAATGTGAATGATTTATGCTTGGTCCCGAATGTCAAGATACCTGCGAAGTTTAAAGTCCCGGAATTCGATAAGTACAAGGGTAACACTTGTCCTCGTGCTCATCTTGTGATGTATATTAGAATAATGTCTACCACACTGATGATCAACGTTTGTTGATTCACTTTTTTCAATATAGTTTGACTAGTGTTGCGTTGAAGTGGTATATGGGTTTGGACAACGTCAATATCCATACTTTCAACGACTTGGGAGAAGCATTTATCAGAAAATACAAATACAACATGGACATGGAGCTTGACCGTGATCAACTCAGGGCCATGGTCCAGAAGGACAGGGAATCATTCAAAGAATATGCACAGAGATGGCATGAGGTAGCCACCCAAGTGATTCCTCCCATGGAAGAAAAGGAGATGTCTAAGATTTTCCTGAAGACTCTGGGTGCTTTCTACTATGAGAGGATGGGAGCGAGTGTGCCAAGTGACTTTACTGAAATGGTGGGCATGGGTATCCGTTTGGAAGAGGCTGTAAGAGAGGGTCGTTTAACAAAAAGTTAAAATTATAGAAGTAAGAAGAAGCCATCCTATGGATTTGCCAAAAAGAAGGAAGGAGATAAAAATTCTATTATGCAAGAGAGGAGGGTTAATCCTCCTAGAAGAAATTATCAGCGTCATCAACAAGTCGCATCAGTAACTCCAGTTGTTGGTGTAGCTCCAACCACCGTTGCTTATCAGAGACCATCCCATCAGGGGAATCAAGGGTATAATTAGAGAAGGGAGAGTTATGACCCTATCCCTATGAGCTATGCAGAATTACTCCCGGTGTTAATTCAAAAGAAGTTGGTTCAGACCAGACCACCTCCTGCTATACCATCACCATTGGCTTGGTATTACAAGACAAACCAAACATGTGCTTTTCATCAGGGAGCACCAGGGCACAATTTTGAGAACTGCTATGCTTTGAAAACTGTGGTACAGAAATTGGTGAAATCTGGTATCTTGTCCTTCAAAGATGTTGGCGCTAATGTAAAAGATAATCCTTTTCCATAGCAAGGAGAAGCAAATGCTGTTAACATGGTGGTTGGTTGTCCAAGTGACTTTCGGATTTTCGATATTAATTTGGTTAGAGGAGATTTGGTAAAAATTCATGCAGAACTCTGTGAATTTTGCTATTATACGCAAGAACATGTCGGTTGTGCTATTTGTAATACAGATATACAGGGTTGTGACAAGATAAAGGCTGATTTGTATGAGATAATGGATGAGGGCCTCATCCATATAATCATGCCTAGGGAAGAGTATGAAGAAGAAGTAAACATGGTTTCTGGATGTCCTGGAGAGTCAGAATCTTTGAAGTGGAACATATGAATGAGTATCTTATACAATTGCATGCTACTTTCTTCCACATGGATGGTCAGGTAGAATATCAATATGGATCTTTCCGACTTTGCTGTCGGGACTCCCGAGGATGTTTAATTGTAAGGAAAGGTATTCAGTTGTTATTGGATAATGGAACTATCAAAGTTATAGCCCAAAGGGATGATTACCATGAGTTTGATGAGATTAAGGTTTGTTTGGCTGAAGAAGAGTCAGACGATGAGTATGCCTCTCCGTATGAGTTCTTCTCCTTAATGAAGATATGTTTTCTAGAGATGACTCTATAATGACTGAATGTGTTGAAGAGGGAGTAAATGTTATTGCACCAGTTGTTCGTGGAGATGTTAGTACTCGAAAGATAACTGTTGAAGATATTGAACCCAAGAAGGTTGCAAGTGAATCTAGTGGAGCTACGCTAGAAAAGGAGGTGGATGATATTTTAAAGATAATCAAGATGAGCGACTACAAAATTGTAGATCAGCTACTGTAGACTCCTTCAAAAATATTTATCTTTGCTTTATTAATGAACTCCTCTGCTCACAGAGAATCTTTGATTAGGGTATTGGACCAAGCTTTTATGGAAATTGATATGCCTATAGACCAATTCAGCAGTGTGGTAGGGAAAATAACATCATGTAATAATCTGAGTTTCTGCGACGATGAACTTCCCGATGAAGGAAGAAATCACAACCTGGCCTCCCACATCTCTATGAACTGCAAGAATGATTCATTATCCAATGTGTTGATTGATAATGGATCCACATTGAATGTTATACCAAGGAGAACACTTATGAAATTGTAATATCAAGGAATGCCCATGCGCCCAAGTGGCATTATTGTGAAAGCATTTAATGGATCAAGGAAATCTGTTATTGGTGAAGTGGACTTGCCCATTCATATAGGCCCACAATTGTTTCAGATTACTTTCCAGTTCATGGATATTATACTCGCTTACAACTGTTTGTTAGGACTACCGTGGATACATGAGGAGGTGGATGTCACTTCAACTTTACACTAGAAGTTAAAGTTTGCGCGTGAAGGGAAAATGGTGATTATAAATGGAGAACAGGAATTATTGATATCTCATTTGTCCTCTTTCAGCATTGTGGAGGAAGATGAAGTTGCTGTTGGAACCCAGTTCCAAGCTTTATCCATTGATAATATAAGAGGAAATGAGAATTTTATGGCTTCGTTTAAGGATGCTCAGCAGGTTGTGCATAATGGCCAGTGAAGTATGGGGACAGATTGTTGATCCACCTGTAAACAAGAATAGAGCTGGCTTGAGGTTCTTTGTGAAGAATGATAAAGGTAAGAGCATGAAGCTGAAGTCTGCTGCAGGAAAGTATTAAGACATCTTTCATAGCGGGGGTTTTCTTCATCCAACTATTTTCGGGATTAATGCCATTATGGAAGATGAAGCAGAGCCAAAAATACCAAATTATGTGACGCATGGAGTTAGGGTTCAGAACTGGATCACCATTGATGTTCCCTCTTGCATACATGTTTCAAAGTAATTTGTTTTTTGTTAATCTCTTTGAAAAAAAAAACTTTCACTCTGCCCAAGGTGAAAGTATTGATATTGTATGGGCTAATTTGTTTGCTTTGATTTTTAAAATCAATAATAAAAGTTTTCTTTTTTTCCCAAATTGTGTTTTTATTTTTTTATTTTTTATTAGAAAATGGTAATAAAAAAAAACCTTTCAAAATAAGTAATAACTGAAATTCAATCTGGATGATCACTTGTTATATGTGTCAGTTTCTAAAAGCAATCATAAATCATACGTGCAAATTAATTAAAAAACCCGTTGAATACAATGATCTTGCACCCTCTCCCAACTTTGAATGTCCTGTGTATGGGGCCGAAGAAGAAGACTATAATGAGATTCTAGAAGAGGTGTCACAATTGCTTGAGCGCGAGGAGAATGCCATTCAGCCATATAAAGATCCATTGGAAGTAATCAATTTGGGTTCAGAAGAAAATCTGAAGGAAGTCAAGATTGGAGAATTACTGCATCCTAATGTGAAGAGAAGGTTGATTGAGATGTTGAAAGAGTATGTGGATATTTTTTCTTGGTCTTACCAAGATATGTCTGGTCTAGATACAAATATTGTAGAGCACCATTTGCTGCTGAAGCCAGAGTTCCCTCCAATCAAATAGAAGTTGCGAAGAACTCACCCAGATATGGCAATGAAGATCAAAGAAGAAGTTCTAAAGAAGATTAATGCCGGTTTTCTTGTCACATCAGTGTACCCTCAGGGGATTGCCAATATTGTCCCAGTATCGAAGAAAGACGGAAAAGTTTGCATGTGCGTAGATTATAGAGATCTAAATAAAGCTAGTCCAAAAGATGATTTTCCATTGCCACACATTGATATGTTAATGGATAGCACAAAAAATTCAAATTTTTCTCGTTCATGGACGAATTTTCTGGGTATAATCAAATAAGGATGGCTCTTGAGGACATGAAAAAAACAATGTTTATCACACCATGGGGAACATTCTGTTACAGAGTGATTCCCTTCGGGTTGAAGAACACTGGTGCAACGTACCAGAGGGCTATGACAACCCTATTCCATGATCTGATGCACAAGGAAATTGAGGTATATGTTGATGATATGATTTCTAAATCCCAGACTGAAGAAGGGCATGTAGAAGATTGATTGAAGTTGTTTCAGTGTTTGAGGAAGTATCGTCTCCGCTTAAATCCAAATAAATGTACTTCAGGGTTTGGTTAGGGAAATTGTTGGGTTTCATTGTTAGCCAGAGAGGGATTGAATTTGACCCTGATAAAGTAAAAGCAATTCAAGAGATGCCAGCACTGAGAACTAAAAAGCAATTCAGAGGGTTCCTCGGGAATTTGAATTATATTTCAAGATTCATTTCCCACATGACTGTAACGTGTGAACCGATCTTTAAGTTTTTAAAGAAAGGTCAAGGTTGTGTGTGGATAGATGACTGCCAAAAGGCATTTGAAAGTATTAAAGAATATCTGCTTAAACCTCCTATATTTCTCCCTCCTATGAAGGAAGACCATTGATTATGTATCTGACAATGTTAGATAATTCCATGGGCTGTATTCTGGGATAACAAGATGAAACGGGGAAGAAAGAGTATGCCATTTATTATATCAGTAAAAAGTTTACTGATTGTAAGTCGCGGTATTCCATGTTGGAAAAGACATGTTGTGCTCTAGCCTGGGTGGAAAAATGTTTGTGGTAGTATATGTTGAATCACATTACATGGTTGATCTCCAAAATGGATCCAATCAAGTACATTTTTGAAAATCCTGCTCTTACTGGGAGAATCGCTCGCTGGTAGATGTTGTTGTCTGAATATGACATTGAATTCCGCACTCAAAAAGCTATTAAAAATAGTGTGTTGGCAGATTATCTTGCTCACCAACCAGTTGATGTTATCAGTCTATGATGTATGATTTCCCCTATGAGGATGTGATGTTTCTGAAAGTGAAATATTGTGATGAACCATTGCCTGAGGAAGGTCCTGATCCTGAATCTCGCTGGAGCATGATATTTGATGAAGCTATGAATGCTTATGGTAAAGGAATTGGTGTTGTGATTGTCACTTCACATGGATCACACATTCCTTTTACTGCAAGGTTGACATTTGATTGTACTAATAATATGGAAAAATATGAGGCTTGCATCATGGGTCTCGAGGAAGCTATTGATCTCAGATTTAAAATTCTAGATGTTTATGGTGATTCAACTTTGTTACTAAATCAGATTAAAGGAGAGTGGGATACTCGTCATGCCGACTTGATCCCTTACAAATATTATGCTAGAAAAATTTTACCCTTCTTTAGTAAAGTTGAATTCCATCACATCCCAAGAGACGATAATCAAATGGCAGATGCTCTAGAAATTCAGGCTTCTATGTATCAAGTGAATACTTGGTATGATATACCTCAGATTATAGTTCGGCGACTGGATAGGCCCGCTCATATGTTTACAACAGAAGAGGTAGAAGATAAGAAACATTGGTATTAAAATATCAAGCATTTTCTCGAGACTCATGAATACCCGATTGGTGCTTCGAATAAAGATAAAAAGACATTGAGAAGATTGGTTGTCAGCTTCTTCCTCAGTCAAAATGTGTTGTACAATAGAAATTATGACATGGTCTTGCTCAGATGCGTGGATAGACACGAAGTATACATTTTGATGCATGAGATTCATGAAGGTTCATTTGGCACTCATGCCAATGGGAATTCGATGGCTAAAAAGATGCTAAGGGCAGGTTACTATTGACTGACATTGGAATCTGACTGTTAGAGATTTGCAAAGAAGTGCCATAAATGACAGATTTATGCGGACAAGATTCATGTGCCTCCGACACTTCTAAATGTTATTTCTTCCCCGTGGACTTTCTCTATGTGGGGTATTGACATGATTGGAATGATAGAATCCAAAGCTTCGAATGGACACCGTTTTATTTTGGTAGCAATTGATTACTTCAAATGGGTGGAATCTGCTTCATATGCTAATGTTACTAAGCAGGTGGTAGTGCGCTTCATTAAGAATAATCTTATATGTCGTTATGGTGTGCCGAGAAGAATCATCATCAACAATGGCTCGAATATGAACAACAAGATGATGACAGAACTTTGTGAAGAGTTCAAGATTGTTCATTATAATTCATCTCCGTACAGACCGGAGATGAATGGGGTTGTTGAAGCTGCTAATAAGATAATCAGGAAGATCATCCAGAATATGGTTGTTACTTATAAAGATTGGCATGAAATGCTCCTTTTTTCTTTACATGGATATCAGACATCTGTCCGCACTTCAACAGGAGCAACCCCGTTCTCCCTTGTGTATGGAATGGAAGCGGTGCTCCCAATCGAGGTTGAGATTCCCTCTTTGTGTGTGATAATGGAAACAAAGTTCTCAGAGGTTGAATGGGTCCAGAAAAGGTTTGACCAATTGAATTTGATCGAAGAGAAGAGAATGACGACTTTGGGTCATGGGCAGTTATATCAGAAGAGAATGAAGAAAGATTTTGATAAGAAGGTCAAACCTTGTGAATTCAGAGAAGTCGACCTCGTGCTCAAGAAGATCATGTCTTTTAGTGCTGATTCTAGGGGCAAGTGGACTCCCAATTTTGAAGGCCCATATGTTGTCAAGAAAGCCTTCTCTGGCCGTGTATTAATTCTTGAAACTATGGATGGCGAGGAGTTCTCACGTCCCATGAATGCTGATGCAGTCAAGAAATACTTTGCCTAAAGAAATAATATAACATCTCGCTAAGTAGAAAACCTGAAAGGGCCGGTTAGAAAAAAAAGAGCGTTTTAGTAGGCCGAAAACCCGAAAGGGTGGTCTAGGAAAATATTAGAGACATAAATAGAATAAAATTTCCCGCTAAGATGAAAACCCGCTAGGGAAGCTTAGGGAAAAGTTAGGGACTTTCTTGGAAAGTAACATCATCAGACAAGACTTGATCATTGAAGCAACAATCTTTCTTGGATCCTCACCATACTTCAACGGAAGTTGCTGCTCAGAATTTCAAAGTTGTTAGAGAGAATAGTGGTCATTGTATCTCAATGTATCTTTTCCATTATATATTACCATTTTCCGAACATTGTAATCATCTGTGGAGTCTCGTCATTCGCAGACTACCATTCTATTAATAAAATTTGAGCTTTTAATCAATTCTTTGTAATTCTTATTTTATTCAGCTTTCAAAGACTCCATTTATTATTGATAATAATTTTCAAAGCAAAAATATTAAATAACAAAATTATTTTTCAAAAAGAATTTACAACTTACTTTTACTTTAGATTTTGTGATTCAAGAGGAAAAAAAGCGGTGCTCCTAGGAATGGACGAACTCCAGTAATTTTGGGAAGTTTTGTTTCCCCCGAGAAGGTTTTCTAAGATCATTTTCGCTGGTATACGTGTGATTTTTGTATATTAAAGACGATACCAATTAGTGTAAGGTGCAATATTGGGTTTGTGATCCCATTGTCCCTTGATGAGAAGGAACTATTTGCAAAATGTCGTTGTTTTTGGCAGTGTTGGCATTATTGTTGGTATTTATTTCCCAAGCAACTAGACCAGGGCAGTATATTTTCTAAGAAGTGTTGAGACAGTTGTCAACCCTTTGGGTTTTCACCCGTCAAGTGCTGGGTTTGATTTAAAATCCCCATGAGTTTGACCTCTTTCTCTAATGTTGACTTCTGGATTCCCCAAGAAGGCTATCCAGGGCATCTTTTGTTGGAATAAGTTTGCATAATATGAAGACTAACCCAAGATTCCCCAGTGAAGGCTTTGCTAATTTGATATATGTCTTTTCTCGCTGTGCATGCTGAGTTCGACTCAATTGTGAAGTATCTCCCTTTCAGAAGTACTTGCATTTTGTTTGATTGCCCGATAATCAGGCAAGGGTAATGTTTTATTTAAGAAGTGTTGAGGCAATTGTCATTTTTTTGGGTTTTCACCCGCCAAGTGCTGGGTTTGATTTAAAATCCTTATAAGATTGATTTCTTGCTGTAATGTTTGACTTCTTAACTCCCCAAGTTGTTATCCCCATGAGGTTTCATACTTTTTCCCCAGAGATGTTGGTGCAATACTTACTTTCAATATTTAAGAATGTATCTTGGTTTCCCCTCTTCGATATGGTGTTGGCCTCCCCAATAAAGTCAGCACGAGGTCCCCAGTCGATGTCTCGATGATGAGGCGTTATACCCTCTAGTGAAGTCTGCATGATGTTCCCCCAATGAAGTCAGCTCGAAATCCTCAATTGATGTTTTACCGATGTGGTTTCCATCTGCCTTATTTGAAATCAGTATTACAATCCGTAGTAGAAGTGCGGACCGTGAAAACATTTGTTTTAGCCACTGAAGTCTGAGTGCTATTCCCCGATGAAGTCTGGAGAAGGATGTTATATCCATGTATCTGTACTGTTTTATCTCTATGATTTGATTACTTCCAGATTATGTTCCTTCCCAGTGAAGTTAATCTGTGAAATAGGATTATGTTTCCTGGTTTGGTGCTTATTTTCTTATGGAATGTTCATCTTGGATGTGATTTAGCCGAGTGCTGATTATGCCTGAGTTGGTTTTTCCTGGTTACTCCCAGTGTTATATGTCTGTTTTGTCAGCATATACATGATAACACTCATACGTTCATACATACATCATGCATAGTTAAATTTAGCAAATCATTTTTCATTCACATTCGTTAATATTTTGTTGACATATTACCCTGTTTTATAGAGTTGTATTGTCCTCTCTCCAATAGAGTGTCGTCCTTAAGCAGAAAGTGTATGTTCTTTCAATTTCCCCACTGAGTTGTCCCTCGTTGAAGATTTTTGCTTTAGCCTTCCTGTATAACTCTTTGTCTTGATGATTTGGATTTCTCTCTTGAGTTTATTTCTCAAAGGATGTATTTTGGTTGACTGTTCTACTCCAGTTTATTTCTGGTTTAAATCCTTGTTTCCCAGCATAAATTATTACTTATGATCTCTCCAAGCTTTGAGCCTTGGTTTGAGAATGTGCATTTATTTTTCACGAGAAGACTTTATCTCCTCAGCAGGAATATATTGGCATTTCCCCAGGAAGTCATGATTCATTCCCCAGGAAGTCATGATTCATTCCTTAGGAGTTCATGATTCATTCCCTAGGAAGTCATGATTCATTCCTCAGGAAGTCATATTTCTTTCCCCAGGAAGTCATATTTCTTTCCCTAGGAAGCCATATTGCTTTCCCCAGAAAGTCATTTTTACAATCCTTCATATAACATCAAGTAGCAGGTCTTTTTATTTGAGCAAATTGTACTTCCCCGTAAAAGTCGACGTTACTTTTTTTGCTATCTTCTCTATGAATGGATAGTTTGCAGTTCATTGTCAAATTACTCCAGTGGATGGCAAGTCTTTCAATATGACAGAGACAATTCATTGTGAAATCTTTGTAAGTGGTAGTCTCTTTATTTGAGACATCTTATATATTACCCTTTCTAGGAAGAGTGCCTCGGTTAAAGGAGAAGTTGAGACCCGTTCTAGGTGAAATGCCATGATTTTTGGAAAACATGTTATCTTTTTGCTACCATCAGTAAACGTTGGTAGTTCACCGTCAGTGAACGTCGGTGCTATGATATTTTCTCTCCACCTTTAGTGAAAGTTGGTAGTTCATCGTTAGTGAACGTCGATGATATTTTCTCTTACTACCTTTAGTAAACATTGTTATTTCACCATCAGTGAATGTTGGTGATTGTTATCTTTTTGCTACCTTCAGTAAACATTGGTAGATCACCGTTAGTGAACGTCGATGCTATGATATTTCTTTTCTCTCTACCTTCAGTGAAAGTTGGTAGTTCACCATCAGTGAATGTTGGTGATTGTTATCTTTTTCCTACCTTCAGTGAACGTTGGTAGTTCACCGTCAGTGAACGTCGATGTTATGATATTTCTTTTCTACCTCCAGTGAACGTTGGTAGTTCACCATCAGTGAAAGTTGGTGATTGTTATATTTTTTATATCTTCCGTTAACGTTGGTAGTTCACCGTCAGTGAACGTCAGTGCCATGATATTTCTTTTCTCTCTACATTTAGTGAAAGTTGGTAGTTCACCATCAATGAATGTTGGTGCTTGTTATCTTTTGGCTACCTTCAGTGAAAGCTGGTAGTTCATCGTCAGTGAACATCTATGTTTGTCTCTCTACATTCAATGAACGTTGGTAGATCACCGTCAGTGAACGTCGGTGTTGTTATTCTTTTCTCTT
The DNA here is from genome assembly GCA_948472305.1 of Vicia faba. NCBI lineage: Eukaryota > Viridiplantae > Streptophyta > Magnoliopsida > Fabales > Fabaceae > Vicia > Vicia faba. Next base: position 162,420 of record CATIWC010001400.1, on the reverse strand, counting down.
ACAACCTTCAATGAACGTTGGTACTTTCGCCTTCAGCAAAAGTTGACATGTCCTTTGGTCTTTTACCATCCTTTATGAGTCATTATCTTTTTGATCTACTACCTCCGACTATTGAGTTTGGTAGTTCACAATTGGTTTCCAATCACGTTTATCCTGGACTATCTCCTCTTTAGCTGATTTGATGCTACCTTATCTCTTTTTTGGGTGTTACACCAATAGGATCGAGTCTTTTTGATTCACCAGTGATTTATTTTCCTAGTCGGGTTTCCCTTTTGATCCTTATTTCCTTTGCTACATCCCCAGTGGTGTTTTGCGTCCCTTTGAAGTTGTTCATATGCATTCATACTCATAAGCATTGCATGGCATCTTAGGGCAAAAAATAGGGTTTGTTTTATATTTAAGTATCTTTGATCACTTCGAAATGAAGATTTTTAACCTTCGTATCTCTGAATAGAAGAAATTTAAATAAGGGCAGCTGTTGTACCCCAATTTTTTCCCCTAAGATCCCTTCATCATACCATATTGATTCAATCACAACAAGATCACATTATGACTTTTGGTTCTCCTCCCTGTCTTTAGCTTTGCTCTTTGAGGAATCACCAAGCACAGTCACTTATTTTTCTTTTGTGATCATGCATGTTTTGTTTTGACTTTACTTTTAATTAATAAAATGCAATGTTGGTTTGTCTTACTTGTTAATAATGTAGGTAAAGGCAATGTGGCTTATCAATTTGATCCATGGGTTCATGAGTTTATTTCCATGCCTTAGTCAATAAAGCTTGAGAAATTAAAACCTCACCATTGAAGTTGTTTTGGAAGAAATTGCATGGCAAGATTTATTTTGGTTCACCATATTTCAAAGTTATAAAGATTGATTCAAACGTACAAGGGGTTGATTGAAGAAGTTATCATGGTGGGACAAGGCCTTGTTCCCATTGGTCACAAGTGCATATTTCTCTCAATTCTAAAGATATGGAAGTGGTTTTAGTTGCTATGAGTTCTCATTACCATCCTCAACAACTTCTTACTACAAATCAAAAGTGTTGGTACAAGAAGTTTGTTTAAAATTGTCAAAGTTCTTCAAAGCATTTTCTTGATCTAGGAGCTAGGGTTTTGAACTTCATAGAAGTATATCTTGCTCATATTTTGGTATTTTTGAGTGATTCAAAAAACATCCTTCTCTTAAAAGGGTTATTAACAAATCACTTTAAAAGTTTCAAGGAGTTTTCATGTGGAAGAAACTTGATGATGAAGAAAGATTACAAGTCCTCCAACCCCTAACTTCCCACATGTGACTTCAAATGATCATAACTTGGTTAATTTTTATCACCTTGAGACCACTCTTTTCCATAATGATCATGAGGATGTGAAATGTATTCCTTCTTTTATGTGCAAAGTGAGAAAATGGATGGAGGATGCCTTAAGGATACAAAAGATTATAGGTCATTTCATGATTTTTTACCAACTTTAATAATTCATAACTCTCTAGATTTTTGGATATTTTGAATGGTTCAAGTTTCAAAATGTCATTCAAGAGATCTATCTCATGCCATATTTTTTGGTGAATATCAAATTCCAAGAGGAAGGCCATGTTGGGATGCAAAACATTATAGGTGACTTTTGAAGAAAAACTTGAAATATTTCTAAGTATGGAAAGTCAACCACTTTCTCCCAACTTTGACTCATTGCAACTTTCAGCTCAAACATCCATTGGATTCTATTCTTTTTCCATTGCAAAGCTTGTAATATCATCTTTCTAAAGCATCAAGAACTATGCCTTAAGACCCCTTGAGCTGAGAATGCCATTGTTTTAAAAGTGTTAACTTGGAATTGAAATTTCATCGCAAGCCAGAATTTGAATTTCATGTTACAACTTCTAACCCTCAAATTAGCACGTGTTTTGGGTATAAACATGATTAGCCAACTTTCCCAAGTGGATTATTTCATTAAACGCGCGTTTTGGATGAGTTTTAACAAAAGAGAAGTCACACTTTCTTCATGATGAAGACCCACACAAATTCCATCCAAATTGCATCATTCACCCTTCCTTTTGATCCCATTTGCTTTTCCTATAAATACGTGAGCTATCCCATTCGTTTTCTCAAGCTTGAACATCCAAAATCACCCTGCCAAAATCGCTCCATAACTCACTTTTCTGCAACTTTGAAATCATTGGTCAAGCCTTTTTTTAATCCATTTTTCTATCAATTCACCTTCCTTGATCTTCCCTGAAGCTAACAGAAGAAGAATTGAGCCTTGAAACCTTCTGAACTGATCTGACCAAGTCCATTTACAGAGCTCTGAAACTGAACTTCAATAGGTAGATTTCTCTATCAATTCTTCCAAACTTTGATATCATTGTGAAGATCTCATTGCCCTGGTTCTAGTCGCAACACTTTGTTTTAACTGGAAACACGTTTTGGCCATGAATTTTAAAATTCCTTTTCAAAACTTTCCTTCCAAATTGCTTGAGCTACAGTTTATATAAATTTTTTGCGAAGGTGTGGTTGTCTTCGTCTTGATGAGACGAAGTGAATGGTGCGGGTCTCGTGCTCTAATTTTTCAGTTTGAGAAAGCTCGATTTGAGACAGGCTGGAGGTTGAAGATGACTAACGTGTCATCCTTCAACCAATGAAACAACTCCATTTGGAATTTTTGAATATCTAATTTAATTAATGATCATGTGTGTTATTCACTAATGACCATGATATGCACAATGCGTCTGATCAATTGGACCAGCTTACTAACGCATTTTGACTCTCATCCATTGGTCCACATTTTTTTTATTTTATTTTATTTTCTAATTTTTATATTTAAATTGTTTTAAACTTCAAAAAATCATAGAAAATTCATTTTAAAGCAAATCTGAAAAAATTATGAAAAATATTTTTGATTTTTCTCTTTCTGATTTTTATTTTTTTACAATTTTATTTTGTGTTTTGATATTTTTATAAATTTTCACTATATTTGAATTGTTTTAAATGTTTAAAAATACTTTTATGCATTTTTAAATTCTAAAAAAAATATGGAATGATCCAATGATATTGTGACAAATATTGGTGACCTCATTTATTTTTTATTTCTGAATTTGTTATTTTTTATTATTTTTCATTTATTTTACTCATTTCTTTTAATTTTAAAAATAGTTTCTGACTTTAAAAAATTTCCAAAAATTTTATAAAAAGATTTGAGTTCATTTCTGATTTTTCTATTGTCTTACTTAATCTTTCTTAATTAATTTGAATATAGTTGATATTTTTCTCTCTTATTTCTATTTTAAAACATTTTAAAGCCCTTTTTAATGCATATATTAAATGTAATATTATTTTGTACTATTTTCTGGCTGATCTTGGATTGAATTTTTGATCATGAACTATATTAACATCATTGGATCCATGGTGTTGAGTCTAACTCCATAAAAATAGATGAATGATTTTAATAATAGTTTGATTAAATTTTAATTCAAAAATAGTTTGTATATTCTTTCCCACCCCTCTTCATCTTATCCCTTTCTTATTACACTAAGTGTTATTGGAGCATGATCTCTATATCATGTCTCAAAACAAATGGTGCATAGATTTCTATTGATCGACCTCAAAATAGGTGCGACTTCTATATAAGTCCACTTACGATTGCTTAACATAATACTAAATTTTGTCCTGATTCGAGAAAATGATCCAATAAATTTTGCAAGCCCAAGATGTTAATTTGAACTCTTTGATCCAATAACCTTGAGATTAATTTCTTAGTTGCTTTGGTTCTACCAATCTTCTAATGGATCTTCATTAATTTTGGTCAACACAGATCACTTAAACATCATTGATCATTATATGTTACATTGAGGATTCTTAAATGGATGGTATACTTGACATAAAGCAAATGCAATTCATTGTGTAGAGGCTTTGGTTCTACCAATCCACTAATGAGTTCCAAATGCAAGTTTTAAGATGGTCATCCAACTAACCACTAATTACTAATAATTGACTTTATTTTGTGTTTTTATTTTATGCTCTTTTATTTTATGCACAATTTACTTTAGAATACATTTCATTCTATTTTTCATCTTTGTTCACTTGAGCCCCTTTATATTCTTGTCATTTTTATTTTGCTCACTTGATCTTTTTTTTTAAGATACTTAATTATTAACATAAACCATAAAAAAATTTAATGATACTTGGACTATTGGGTTACTATCCTTTGCATTATGGAATATTGGACTTCATGGAATTAGGAATAGAAACCTTGGCCTATATTGGAGACCTTGTGACTTTAATTGATATTTTGTCTGGAGTTCTTGAGATTTACCTCAAGACATTGGGTTGTTTGTTTGTTTTGTGTGCAGGTTATTGTGATTACATACTTTGTTTGTAATCTGCAATTCACCTGTATACAGCCGTTACTCTGCCCAATTTTTGTGAAGACTTAATACACTTGAAGTTTTGTTATCTCAAAAGGTCTAGTATCTTTGCTTGCTTGGTTTCAATTCAAAGAATGGGAATTCTATCTTGACTCTTAATGTCAAGTATTGCCTTCTTGTTGGTTAGATGGTTCTTCTCCTTATCTTTTACTTTATGCTTTAGGATAGTCCCTTCATCTTCTCCCATCTTCTTTAATTTCAAAAAAATCTTCTCCATCCTTTCAAAACTCTTCTTCTTTTTTTTTTTAAATTTGAACCACTTTCATAATAAACTTGGACTTATGTCCATGCATTGTCAAAACTTTTTCATAAGTAAACTTCAATCAACTTAAATAATACCTTGACATTTTTTGTGAGAAGACTAAAATTCAATCAATCTCACTTCAAACCATTTTGCCACTTTCGCTTTTTATTTTTAAACTTTTCTCAAAAGATTAGACTCTTGTGAATCCTTGTAGTGATGCAAACAACTATACTTCTACAATATGTAGTGAACAGAGATATTTTCCACTTGGGTGTTGAGTGAGGCATTGTTGATTTTAAAATCCAAGCCATATCCTCCACTTTCAGATGATTCAAATTCTCCTTTCTCATGATTATGGGTAGTAAGTATGTTTTTCACACGGACAATGATGATGATGTCTTATCTCATAAAATTAACCAACACACTTGTGTTTTAAAGTTTTTAAAGGTGAACTATGTGTACCCTGAGCCCCTATTGCACAAAAGGTGGTACGTAGGCACTAAAGGTTCGGAATCGCGGTGGGTCAAAAAAATCATAGAAAATGCTTCTTTTTTTCACCCCCACCATCTATTTTTTTATACAAAATTTTATAGCCAAAATATACATATTTTACAAGGAGGTTTCTGCGGAGTACCGTAAATGTTTAGGGTGCTAATACCTTCCCTTTGCATAACCAACCCCCTTACCTTGAATCTTTCCCCCTCTTTTTGTGTTACTCGCTCTTTTCCCATTCCTTTGGAAACAATAAACCGCGATGGAGATTTTTATTTTGATATGTGCAAGTAAAGTCAATCCAATGGCTTACTCTTAACATTTCTACCGCTACAGCTAGCCTAAAGAGTGAGATTGGCAGATCTGCTTTTCGTGACTTGAAGGTGAAAGATGATTAAACACTAAAGTGCCCAGATATTCACCCTTGACATGTTGAATTGGGAATGGGCTTATGGATGCCATTTGGAGAGATGATGGAGAGTTGTGGGAAATGGGATTACAGATGCCATCCATGGTGACAGAAAAGGTCTTTATTTTGCCTGTCTTTTCCTGCAAGGAAGAGGGTTAGTTCCATGGCGTAATGATGTTCTCAAAATAAATGAGATTAAGTTGTATGTTTATGCTATATGATGTATAAGGTCAAATAAGATTGAAGTGTATCTTTGTCTGGGAAAATAAATCCTTGTCAAATGCTGGGGAGCTTTGGGAAGCTGAATCCCGGACTGCTGCTGGGAGTGAAGAGTATGCTCCTCTTTAGACTTTGTTTTAGGATGTTTTGGCTGGGAATGTTGACTTGTTTGACAAGACTCTGTGAATAGTGTTGATTCCTTCTTGGGGAAAATAGTTTAGGAGTTTTAGTTATCTGTTGCTCTACTAGGGAGTTATCTTTTGAAAGTTAGTTGTTATCTGGTCAGATTTCAGGTCTTACAATAACTTGTTGGGGATAAGGAAGTTAACTGTTATCTGGTCAGATTCCAGGATTTGTAGCAACTTGCTGGAACAGTGGCAAACTCTATTAGGGAAAAGGAGTTTTATTTAGTAATTTATAAGAATCAAACTGTTATCTGGTTGGGTCCAGATCAGCAATTCAAGAAATTAAGCTATTATCTGGTCGGGTCCAAGTTTTAGCAACTTGGAACGAGATTAACTTTTATCCGAACGGATCTAGGTTTCAGAGACTCAAACTGTTATATGTTCGGGTCTAGGTTTTAGCAATTGAAGAAGTTAAACTATTATCTGGTCGGGTCCGGGCTTTAGTAACTAAAAAATGAGATCGACTTTTATCTGGTCGGGTCCGTGTTTCAAAAACTCAAACTGTTATCTGGTCGGGTCCAGGTTTCTGAAATTGAAGAAGTTAAACTATTATCTGGTTGGATCCAGGCTTTAGTGACTTAAAAATTGAGATTGACTGTTATACGGTTTGGTCTGGGTTTCGGAAACTCAAAATTTTTATCTGGTCGGGTCCACGTTTCAGTAATATGAAAAGTTAAACTGTTATCTGGTTGGGTTCAGGCTTTAGTAACTTGTAATTGTGGTTTACTATTATCTGGTCGGATCTAGTCTTCACAGTAAGTTGGGAGTAGGGTGAAGTTGAACTAGTATCTGGTCGGATCCAGGCTTCGTAGTAACTTGCTTGAAAGGATGAAGTTAACTGTTATCTGGTCGGGTTCCAGGATTTTCAGAAAATTTTGGAGATAACAAAGACTTTGTTGGAGACTTCACTAGGGATTAGGGGTTGTAGTCCCTAAATTCGTAATAGTCTGAGAGGCAAACTCAAGCTAGAGAAGAAAGACTCAGCCAAGAAGATAGACTCAGCAAGGGAATTTTGCTATTTGTTGAGGAAATAAACCCTGTTGAGAGGAATATTTGACGACCTGCTGGGGGAGATGTATTCTTTGGACAGAACTCCTCAAGACTTCTTCTTATGACCAACTCAGCATTGAAGAGGGTTTTCCAGAGATTGAAACACTGAATAGGGAGTTTATGAATCCAAATTTGTGAGGATAATGCTAATGGAATAACTCTGTGGGGATGTCTTGAATGCAATTAAGGAAATGTTTGTCACTATTTTAAAGCATATGTTTGCTAAAAGTTTAATCATGTTCAGATGCATATGTTCATTCAATTTTAGTCATTCGACATCTTCGCACTCAAAACAGAAAAAAAACAAATGGTTTGTACTTCAAAATATATTTATATTGATGTTTTACCCATGAATAGGTTTTTGTACAAAGAGACAAAAATCCTAGTAAGAGGAAATCTCCAAAAGAAATGAAAAGTGTACAGAGTGGAAACAAAAATAATAGCCATGTGAAAGTGATCTCATTGTCCGCACTCTGCTATTTCCTTTATGTCTTCGAGTAAACCTTTGTCGTTGAACGAAGTCGATTGGATTGATTTTGGACCGTTTGAAACTTCATATTTTGGTAATAAAGCTAGCTGTAGAGACAATACGGGACATAATTATACGCTTTAATCCTTAACTTTTGCCTGGACTGCCCTTTCTGGTTTTCAGGATACCCATTTTTGCCTAAGTCTCCCTTTCAGGTTTTCGACTTCTCGGGTGTACAATCTTTTGCATATATCCCTAATTTTTACCCGAACCTCTTTGGTTCACCGGGATGCCTATATTTTTGCCTAGGTGTGTCAACCTAGCGGGTTATTTTATGCGTAGTATTTTTTAATTATGTCCGCATTTATGGGATGTGGTAAATCATCGCCATCCATACTAGTCAACATCATGGCACCACTAGAGAAGACTTTCTTCACAAAAAATGGTCCTTCGTAAGTGGGAGTCCATTTGCCCTTGGGGTCTCCTTGTGGTAGAATGATGCACTTTATTACCAATTCGCCAGCTTGATAAACTCGAGGCTTGATTTTTTTGTTGAATTCCTTGATCATATGCTTTTGATACACCTGACCATGGAAAATAGTAGCCAATCGCTTCTCATCAATCAGGTTCATTTGATCCAACCTAGTCTGAATCCATTCATCTTCGCCTAGACTTGCTTCTTTCATTATCCTTAAATGAGGAATTTGAACTTCTATATGTAAGACGACTTCCATGCCATCAACCAAAGAGAAAGGATTTTCACCAGTTGACGTGAGATACAAAGTACTATAGGCATGGAGAGTGAATGGTAACATCTCATGCCAATCTTTGTAGGTTACCACCATCTTTTGCATAATCTTCTTGATATTTTTATTGGCAGCTTCCACTGCACCATTCATCTTGGGTCTATACGGAGAAGAATTGTGATGCTTGATTTTGAATTGACTATAAAGTTCCGTAATCATAGCATTGTCTAGGTTGGTTCCATTGTTAATGACGATCCTCTCGGGGATACCATAACACCAAATGAGGTTATGCTTGATGAACCTGGCTACAACGTTCTTGGTAACTATAGCATATGAAGCAGCTTCGACCCACTTGGTAAAGTAATCAATGGAAACCAGGATAAAACAGTGACCATTTGAGGCAGTAGGTTTGATCTCTCCAATCATGTCAATGCCCCACATTGCAAACGGCCACGGGGCAGTCATGACATTTAGAGGAACAGGAGGTACATGGACCTTATCAGCATAGATTTGACACTTATGGCAAGTTCTTGAGTGATGATGACAATCAGTTTCTATTATGGACCAATAACATCCAGCCCTCAGGATTTTCTTGGCCATATTATGTCCACTAGAGTGGGTACCGAAGAGGCCATGATGCATCTCTTCCATAGTTTTCTCTACCTCCTTCTTGTCTGCACATCGGAGTAGAGTAGAATCATGGTTGCGTTTATATAGAATTTCGTTACTTAGAAAGAATTTGGATGAAAATATTCACAAAAATTTCTTGTCGTTGACGGAAGCCCCTTCAGGATATTCTTGTGCTTCAATATATCTTTTCACCTCATGGTACCATGGTTTCTCTTCGTCGGTGTAAAGCTCATAAGAGTGTGTAGGTTCGCTGAATCTTTCGATTGTTATCATAGGAGCTTTGTTGTCCCATTTGACCTTAAAATGGAAGACATTGTGGCCAAAGCATCGGCTAACTGATTTTCCTCCATAGGGAAATGCTCAAAGGTGATCTCCTCGAAGTATGGAATCAGAGTTAACGAAATCTCTTTGTATGGAATTAGGTTAGGATGCTTGGTGTCCTATTCTACCTTTATTTGGCTAATTACCATAGCAGAATCTCTAAATAAACCCAAATGTTTGATCCTTAAGTCAATGGCAGCCTTCAGACCTAAGATGCATGCTTCGTACTCAGCCATGTTGAACGTACAATCGAAGCATAATCTAGCAGTGAAAGGAGTTTGGAAACCTTTAGGAGAAATTATCACAACACCAATTCCGTTGCCCAGAGCATTGGAAGCCCCATCAAAATCCATAGTCCATCGGGATCCTTGTTCAGGTCCGTCATACGGTCCAGATTTTGCACAGTCGGTCACTAACATGATATTCTGATCCGGGAAGTCAAAGTTTATAGATTGATAGTCATTAACAGTTTGGTGAGCAAAATGATCTGCTAATATACTTCCTTTGATAGCCTTTTGTGTTGTATACTAGATGTCATATCCAGTCAAAATCTTTTGCCATCTAGCTATTCGTCCCGAGAGAGCGGGCTTTTCGAAGATGTATTTGATAGGGTCCATTTTAAAGATCAATAGAGTGGTGTGAGTCAACATATACTGTCTTAGCCAGCGACCAGCCCATTCCAGAGCGCAACAAGTTTTCTCGAGTAGTGAATATCTAGTTTCAGATTTGGTAAACTTTTTGCTTAGGTAGTAAATTGCGTGCTCTTTTCGGCCAGACTCGTCATATTGGCCCAACGCACACCCCATAGAATTCTCTAGTACATTCAAGTACATTATCAAAGGTCTTCCTTCAACTGTGGGCATGAGGATAGGAGGCTATTTCAAATATTCCTTGATTTTGTCGAAGGCAGCTTAGCATTCGTTGTTCCATTTGACTACTCGATCTTTCTTCAAGATTTTTAAAATTTTCTCACAAGTAGCAGTTAAGTGAGAGATAAAGCGAGAAATGTAATTCAGACGACCTAAGAATCCTCTAACCTTATTTTCAGAATGGGGGACTGGCATTTCTTGAATGGCTTTTACCTTTGCAGGATCGACTTCGATGCCTTTGCCACTAATGACAAAACCTAGAAGCTTTCTAGACTTTACTCCAAATGAGCATTTATTAGGGTTCAACCTCAATTTGTATTTCTTCAGTCACTAAAACAGCTTATATAGGTGACCGAGATGCTCCTCTTTAGTTTGCGACCTTGCAATCATATCATCCACATAGACTTCTATTTCATAGTGAATCATATCATGAAATAAAGCTATCATAGCTCTTTGATATGTTGCCCCTACATTCTTTAATCCGAATGGCATAACTTTGTAGCAAAAGGTTCCCAATTGTGTAACAAAGGTGGCCTTTTCCATATCTTCGGGAGCCATCTTGATTTGGTTTTATCCAGAAAATCCATCCATGAAGGAGAATACTTTGTGTTGAGCTGTGTTGTCAACCAAGATGTCAATATGTGGTAGAGGGAAATCATCCTTGGGGCTTTCCCTATTCGGATATCTATAGTCCACACACATGCGAACCTTTCCATCTTTCTTTGGTATGGGGACCACATTTTCCACCCATTGAGGATAAGATGTGACAGCCATAAAACATGCATCAAACTGCTTCGTTACCTCAACTTTTATCTTTTCGGACATGTCAAGCCGTATACGACGAACCCTTTTCTTAACTGGAGGACAATCTTCTTTCGTTGGCAGACGATGAACCATAATATTGGTATCAAACCCAGGCATATCTTCATACGACCAAGCAAACACTTCAACATAGTCATGTAACATATGAACCAATCTACTCTTGATATAATTTTTTAGGTTGGCGGCGATCTTGACCTCTCTGTTATCTGTCTTCGTATCTAAGTTGATAACTTTGACCGACTCTTTGTGAGGTTTAATAGCTTTCTCTTCTTGCATTATAAGTTTGGCTAATTCTCCTAGTATTTCAAAATCTTCCTCGCCTTCTTCTTCGGCTTGGTTAACTGGATGTCCGAAATCATAACTAGAAATAGTAGAGTCATGGGAAATGAGATCTGCAGTGGATGAAGATCTGCAAGTGTGTGTGTGTGCATATAAAGTACATGGCTATTTGAGAAAAAATGCAATAAAGGGAAAGAAAGAAAATGAACGTCGAAAATTTGAATGCCAAAAGGTCCAATGGTTTATATTAAATGATCATATTATAGATGAACATGAACAAAACCCTTTAATAAAATGTACCAAAGTGCCCCGGGCAAGGCACATGGCTTAAAAGTCATTGTTATGGAAATTAAGATTACATACAGATATTCTTGAATTGACAGAAAATGGTAAACAATAATTACTCCTCAAAGAAGAAAATGGGTGTGAAATTATTTTCCTGCCAGTTTGTGAGCTTTCCTTTGACATTAGGGTATATCCATTCTTCGAAAGGGCATTCATCATCAGAATCTTCTACAGCACTCACTTCATGATTTCTGATGCGGAGAGGTGTCTTTCCAAAGCGAGCGCCCATAACTTCTTTTTGAGCTTGAATGGTGAATCCCAATCTGAATTTGTCTGTTTTAAACGGGATGTCTGGAAGCTGGCCCCAGAGAGTACAATCTCCCTCCTCGACCACGGCACAGGCATCCTTGAGAGAAACCATTATTGGTACAACTTCATCATCTTTTGATATGTTGGAGGAGGCTTTTGTGGCGGCAACCATAGGAGGAACATTTTTAAAGGCATGGCATGGATTCTCTTTGAATTCTCTAACCATTTCCACATATTTAAAGAAATTAAGATGGCTCACCATAAATCCTTTTTCGCCGTTAACAGTAACGATCTTCCCTTTGACTGGATACTTTAATTTTTGATGAAGGGTGGATGTTACTGCCCCTGCCCCATAAATCCAATGGCATCTAAGCAGACAAGAATAAGAGGGACGTATGTTTATTATGTAAAAGGTAGAGTTGAAAGTATGTGAGTCAACTTTAATTTGGAGATCCATCTCCCCATGAACCAATCTCTTAGTCCCATCGAAAGCCCTCACAAAAATATCGCTTGGCTTTAAAACCAGTCCTTCACAATTTAGCTGGTCCAAATCACCCTTGGGTAGCACATTTAATGATGAGCCAGTATCAACTAAGAAATGAGCTAGGGTGCTTCCCTTGTGTAACGCGATGGGAGAACTGACTTGGTTGTTTTGTGTTTGATCGCAATTGTGCGGCTAGCAAGAGTCACCACCGACTTTTCTTTTATCCAATAAGGAAAGGCTGAAAAGAATAGGAAAGACCTTTAGATATTTTTTCTAAGTTCGGGGGGTAGATTATGAAAAGGGAAGGTATTAGCACCCTTTTCATCCGTAGTTATCTACGGGCTCTTAGTTGCTTGCTAGATCACTTACTTTTGTTTGAATGTGCTTGTGGTGTGAGTTTTGAAAGTATTTTGAAAATGTCTTTGTAATGGTTCTCATCTCTATAAGAACGCGTACAAAGTTTTGTTTCAAAAATAGTTCAAAGTGGTGTTTGTGGAATGTGTTTTTTGAAAGAGATTTTGAAAAGGGTTTTTTTTGTAATGGCTCCCGTTTCTATAAGAATGCGTACAAAGTGTTGTGTTTTGAAAATGTTTCAACGTGAAAGTGTTGGTGTATAAAATGTTTTTGTTGTGAGCAAGCGGGCAACTAGGAGCGAATATACCTACTCAAAAGGTCTTAAATGTTCTTTTCTTCCTCCTTTAGATGTTGCTATCTTACCATTGATTGATAAGAAGCCCCATCGTTGGATAAGGAGGGATGGGCGTGGGACGTTTGTATAGCCATAGAAGGCAACCTACGGGACATTTTAGCAATGTCGTTTTAGGGACGAAATCGTTTACCAAAGACAACATTGAGGGTCATCGAGGGACTACGATATTTTATCGGTGGTCTTTGCTAAAACGCCCATATTCGAGGGACATGAGTATTTTCCGAAAGACAACAAAGAGGGATTACCCTAAGGGTGCTAGTGTCCAAGTGTGTTTGATTTTCATGCATTTAGTCTTGATTAGGGTTATCTAATTGTTGATTTCATGTCTTTCCATACAAACCCTAATTACTAGCATTTATTTTAACAATAAATTGCGGAAATGTAAATGTCCTACGCTATTACATCATTTAGGGATGGGGGTAGAAATTTGCAAAGGGGGGGTTGCAAGAATTTTAATCCTATTTAACTATTACAACCATATTGAAATGTACAATATAAGAAAAGGAAAAGACTCTTTTTAAAAATGTTTGTTTTTTGGTCTTAATGAATTAATAATGAAAGAGGAAATAAATTAATTAACCAAAAGACAATATTTTTATGTTTTTTTATATATATTAATAAAAGGGTGTTAATGTTGAAAATGATAAAAAAGGAAAATTAATGAGATAGAGCCAACATGCTGCTGAAAGCAAAATGAAAGGGATCAGAAGTTCTGATGCCAGGCGCGTTGTGACTCATAAAGAAACGTCAGTTGAAATCAGAAGTTCTAGATTGATACACTCTGAGGCCCTGCAAGAAACGTTAGAGGAGAAAAGACAACAAAAGTTCTGGGTCGCTACATGCTGAATTTATGAATGTGAAAACAACAAGAAACCCTTAGAAGCTCTGTATATGTTAAAATAGTAAGGAGAACTCGGAAGTTCTTTGTTGTGTAAGCAGTGAGTAAAAAGTCAGAAGTTCTGTGTTATGCTAAAACAGTGAGCGGAAATCAGAAGTTCAGTACATGCTAAGACAGTGAGTGAACATCAGAAGTTCAGTGTGTTTAAATAGTGAGAAAATCATAGAAGTTCTGTGCGTTAAAACAGTGAAGAGAACTCAGAAGTTCATTGTGGCATTTCAACTCCTTCCTTCCATTAATCAGCATATCAACAACTTATTCAATTCTTAACAAGCAACAAATCATAAAGATAAAAAGCACAACAGTTTACAAAAGTTCTAATCCTAATTCTGAATCTAACTTTATTCAAGCAATTCTGATCCAAAGTTTCTTCTATTTATGCAATGATATGATCAATATAAATACTATGATATTTACACATGAATGATGTTTTGAATGAAAAGATGGAAAGTTAGAAAGACTTACCTTGAATCTGAAATGTGTATTAGGGACTTGAACTAGTGCCTTCAGGTGTTCTAAAATCAGCAAGAGCAACGGGACAGAAAATGCTATGTTCTTTGATTCAAAGGGAAGAACAAAGGTTTTGGTTTTGTTTGGGAATTCTGAATTTACGAATGCTTTACTGTTTTCTTTTCTCTCTTTTATGATTTTATCTCTCCAAAAGCCAGCCCCTTGAATGTGTGATGGAGCAACTTATTTATAGATGGGTTTGGTTGTGGTTTTGGGGGGAAAAACAAATGGGATTTTTAACCTTTTTGGCATACTGCTCCATTTTTTTTAATCACAACTTTTGTATGCTAAATTGGTGCAATTATGGGGTTTGTGAAAAACACAGGCGTGGACTGGATCAGCAGCACTTTGGAGTGTTGTGGCATCTGGTGGCAGGAATGTACTACAACAGTGCAACAGGTTTCTCAAACGAGTTTTTGGGATTTGGTGATGTTCTGATCGCAAAAGACCAGAGTGATATTCGAAGGGTGAGGCTCTGATTGAAACACAGAACATAGCCTCCATATGCTGAAGAGTCACATTCTGATTGAAGGACAATTTCCATACGTTCTGTTTGATGAGTCATGTTTCGAACCATGTTTGCAAGTTTTGGCTGCACTTGCGTGAAGGCTGGTCCAGAAGTTCTGAAGTAACATATTCTCTTAACACTTAGAAAATTTTCTAAATGTTTAGAAATTTGATTTTTCAAAGTAGTTTCTGACTTCTGATTTTTAATGAACCAATTCCATGTCTTGATGAAATATAATTGTTCAAACTTGATTTTTGATCTAAAAATCAAAGTTTAACTTTTCAGTGTGCTTTTAACCATTTTTCCCTTGTGAATGATTTTCTTGGAAAATTGTAATTCAAGACTTGAAACTTGATAAAAGCAAACCTGAGGGTCCAGGATGATCCTTTGAAAAATGAGACGGAAAATTTTGGGGTACAACACCTTGCATTCAACAGAGGTATGTAAAGCTTTGTTGTGGTTTCTTCCCATAGGAGTCAAATCAGCGTCAGAGAATCCTAATCCATTATCAACTGTTAAACTTGCCACACATTTTTCAAACTGGTCAACGGTGGTTTCTTGGGGCACGTGAGCCTTCTTCAAGAACTTGATCAGAGCTTGGGCATGAACATCCGAACAGAGTAATAATGACAGCATGGAAAATTTGGAGGGGGTTTGCCCCAACTGATCCACTATTTTGAAATCACTCTATTTTATTATTTTTAGAATTTCCCCCATCTCGTGAGTGGAGGGATCCTCAGCATTAGCCTCTTTGGTAGGTGCCTCTATCCTAGTAGGCTGACCTTCTCTCTCTTTGTCTTTAGTGTCGGTACTGGACTTGTTATTAGTTATGCGGGAGGGAATCGTTGTAGTAACGGGTGGTGAAATATCAGGGGAAAAGATCCTCCCTGTTCTCGTTACTTTACTAGAACCGGCAACGTTGGTGACATCATCTTCATTTTTGTCAATCCAAGAATATTGTTTTACCCCGTGATAATAAACCTCGGCACCATAGTTTCATGAAACTAGTTTGTCAGAGGAATATGGGATGGGCCCAGCGACAATGATTACCAAAGGAGTGATGGTTGGTTAATTTGAAATCCTAAAAGGCTTATTGGAAATTGTTATTAGGGACAGGTCTTCAATTTTGTTGGTCAAACTCTTGATGGAAGGAATCTTTTCAAACAGAATCTCGCGACTATTTACCAGGAATTGCACACCTTCCTTCAATCTCTTGCACCAACTTACTTGTTGATCACAGTAGACACAATCTTTAGAACAACCAGGGAATACCCCGACTTTTAGCAAGTTAACCTTCACAATAGTTAATGGAGTTTTTAAATCTTCAATGGAGGAAACGAAAGTGGTATCATCAATTGCATTAACACCTTTTCCATGGTTTTACATTGGTGCGGTTATCACATTGGGAGTAGCGGGTGGATCAAATTCAATTGTTTTTCTGTCTATCAGATCTTGAATCTTATTCTTCAGAGCCCAGCACTAATCAGTTTCATTCCCGGGACTGTTTCAATGGTATGCGTACTTGGCATTTGGATTGTATTTTGGTGATGAAGTGTTCGGATTGGATGGTGGATCACGCAGTGTCACTAGATTAGCCTTCAACAGATGTTGCAAGGCCTAGGACAGTGACATGCTAATCTTTGTGAATTGTCTTCGTGGAATTTTGGGTCGTTGATTGTTGAATGGTTACCTTTGAGTAGACGGAGGGTTGGATATTAACACAACATTAACAGAGGGTCGATGATACTTCTTGGCATGGGCCCTTGCCCCATAGACAACATTTGCTTCCTTCTTTCCAGTGAAAGGCTTCTTTATAGTGTTGGATGTGGAAGCAGATGTCATTGGGATTTTTCGGCTTTTAATGCCTCTTTCTACTCTTTTACCAGTTAATATCAACTTGGGGAAACCAGATGAAGAATTTCCAATCAATAGGTTAAAAAATGGGTCAGCCAATGTATCCATGGACATGTCAATTATTTCTCTTCCAGTTAGTGGTGGTTGGACCCTATGAGCAAGATCCCTCAATTTTTACGCGTACTCCTTGAACCCCTCATTGGTACCCATTGTCATACCTTGAAGTTGGACTCTGGTTGGTGCCAAACCGGCATTGTATTAATACTGATGATAGAAATTAGTGGCTAGATCTTCCCATGTGTAGATGCGGGAACCCTCCAATTGATAGAACCATTCTAGTTTAGTCCCATCCAGACTCTCTTTGAAGAAATGGATCCAAAGCTTTTTGCCGGTGGTGCGCGATTGCATCTTGCACACGTAAGACCTTAGGTGAAGTTTTGGGCAGGAGACCCCATCATACTTGGAGAAAAATGGTATTTTGAATTTACGGCGAATGACGACCCCAAGCACTAAACCCAATTCGCCAATATCTAAACCAGGTACGACTTGAATTTCAACAGCTTTTAGCCTATCCTCTAACTGCTTGAATCTATCTTTGGCAAGTGGGTATTGCTCATCAAAGTAGTCTTCATATTCAGAATCTTGATTATTTGCACCCTCATCATGGGTGCTCCTTACCTCCTCGTGATTATTTTCTTCCTCTTCAGACGACTCTTCAACTATCTGTACTTGATGAACCAGACCTTTGAAACTATTACCCATGTTGATGAAGGCCTTATTTTTTGTCTTCTTTTTTATTGTTAGCATTGCCATCATATCTTGTTGTCCCTTTGACAGGGTCAACAAGGTTGCTTGGAATTGGGCATTCTGCGCTTGCAAGTCATTCACTATTTGTTCAATATCCATCTTACTTAAATAAACAGTAGAGAGATAAGGAAACCTGTTGTGGAAAACATGTTTATGTCATGATTCATGAAAATGCATATGCAAATGATTTCAAGGACTTGGAAGACTTAAGTTTGTTTAGACGAAAGGAACAAACATCATTTGTATTAATAATTTCAATTTGATTACAATATGCCTCTCGGGATTACATTGAAACAAAAGAAACAAAATGAGCTAAAATACAACAATAATGGCTCAAACTTCCTATGGATGCTTCCTCTTTGGAGCGATATAGACATTCAGGCTCCTTTCCTCATGAAGTTGTCTCGCTTGCATAAACATGTGCTTCAAAGGTGTCTCACTCCTCTTTTAGCTAAATCCAAGCTCTTTGCAAATCTTCAAGAGAAGTTGGCATATCAGGATAAAAGACAGTATATGGAACATCTCCTTCGGTGATAGGCTCCATGATGATAGGTAAGATGGCGGGGTATGGCATCATGAGGTTTTTGGCGCGAGATCTAACCCACTTGAGATAAGGCTCCAAAGGAATGGAGTTCTTATATCCCAACGTACTGCTATCAACCTTGTTAATCATGCCCCAAGCTCGTATGAATCTCTGACGATAGCCTTGGACATCATTCTCAAAGTCAAATGTGATTCCTTGGACAAGTGCATCATGAGGGCCATCCCTCCTAGCATACCCAAACTGTCTTAGAGCCAAATAAGGATTGTAAGTGATACCTCCCCAAATTCCAAGTAGAGGGACATTAGGGAATTCCCCACAATAGTCAATAATAGTAATGCTTTCCATAGATCGCGTGCACCAATAGATATCTGAATGTGTGAGCAACGTCAACCTACTAGACCATCTTAAACCTTGATCTTTCTCCACAGTAGATCGGTGTAGATGCGAAATAAAACACCTAGCCAAAAGAGAAGTGCAACACATAAGGAGTCCTCTTCTTTTCATGGTGCGAGAGTAAAAAGAATGCAAGATATCCCCATGTAAAATGGGTACCAGATTGTGAGATAGAAATTTTTTTACTACGTTCACATTTATAAGCTGGTCCAGATTGGGAAACAGAACCATCCCATAGATGAGAAGAGCCAACACTTCCTCAAAGGCTTGCAAATCCAAAGCATCCCAAAATAATTGAGCCCTTTCAAACAAAAACTTGGCCAAAAAACCTTTGACGCCACTTATCGTTTCCCAATTTGCCATAATATCAGATCGTTGCAAATGTAAAGCTCGAGAAATAACCTCATGTCTTCGGTATCTTTAAAAATTGTTGAAGGGTAGTTGATCAAGGATTGGGATCCCTAAGAGTTGAGAAAATTCTTCCACAGTGGACACAAGCTGGTAATCAGGATAGGTAAAGAAATGGTGCAAAGGGTCGAAGAATTGGAAGAGAACCTTCATCATGTCTTCATCATAGCCTGAAGTAACCAAATTGAGAAGTCGACCATGTCTCTCAGTGAACGAAGAATTCTCAGGAACCCTTGATGCTAATTCTTTGAGTTGATGAGGTACTCTCACGATATTGACTTGAATAGTATTTCTTCGAGTGGGAGTCATGTCCTACAAAACAGAACAAAAGTAAATCTCTAGGTCCTTGAAATGGTTAGTTCAAAATACCATGGTATGATGTCATGATGTTTATGCACAAATATATACACAAGCAAGGAAAATAAGTCCTTAGATTTAGGCTCACATGGAGTTCACAGACAACTACCCTCTTGAAGTTTAGTTGGCTCAACCTGTCCTAGAAAGTAAACGGGTTTTAGGTGATCTCAATATCACTGATCTTTCTTCATTGGTAATTGTTTCAGTGCAAGCCTCTTTATTGGCGACTGAAATATCCCAAGAGTAAGATCTCAATGAGTGTAGTATCGAGTATCAACCAACTTCAGACTGAACCGAAGCCGACTATCTCACTACTTCCTAATGGCCAAGTTGTTCAATTAAAGGTTCTAAGGCCAGTTAGTGTTTCATGACACCACACAACGACCTCGTATTCTCCTTGATTGTTCAAGGGCTACCGGTACCAACAAATGTGTCACACTAACGTAGCCATCACTTCAACCATGTTGGTATACCTCGCACAATTTCCACAATCTATTTCTACTCCCCTAAAAGGTGTTCCACGATCCGGGTTAAGGATCAATACAAACCCAAACGAGGACCCAAAAATGCAAAGAAAACAAATCAAACAATGAAAGAAAGTAAATGTGATCAAACTATAAGGTAACCCCACTGTGTTACGGTGGCAGAACCGACTGTTATACTAGTTTGCATTTTGTATTCACAAATGTCGCAGTAACCAAGAGTTGCCACCGACTTTTATTCTATCCAATCAGGAAAAGGAAAAAGAACAGAAAAAACCTTTTTCGAGATGTTTCTGAGCACGGGGGTAGATTATAGAAAGGGAAGGTGTTAGCACCCTTTCTATCCATGGTTTTCCATGGGATCTTAGGTATTTGCTCATTTTGAAAATTTCTTGTGTGTGCTTGTTTTGAAAAGAGTTTTACTTCGTGATAACCCTTGTATCAGTCCTCAAGAGTGTGACGAAGTTGTTCTTGAAAATTGTTTTGAAAAGTATTTGTGTGAAAAATTTTGTTTTGAACAAGTACTTAAGATTTCTACCTACTCGAAAAAGACTGTTCGTTTTCCTTTAGACATCGCTATCCCATTATTAAGGAATAGGTAGCACCATCATTGGAGTTTTAAGGGACGTTTGAAGGGACATATACGGTCACAAAAGCAATGTTAGGGAATCTTAGTAATCCTCCTAAAGCCTTAAAGATCTTTTTCCGAGGCAACATATGAATGGGTCATTTTAGATCTTTCGAGGCTAGAGGACAACCACTAACAAACCCTATACTTCATGACCATTTATCGAAGGCAACCGGAGTGGAGTAAACCCTAGGAGTGAGCATGTGCGAGTGTAATTTTCAGTTAATTATATTTACACATTTAGGGTTATCTACCGTATTAATTTCCAAGTATTATTTCCATGCATTCCTATTAGCCATGCATCTAGACAGTTTATAATTTATGGGAATTAAAAGTGCGGAAAGTTTAAAGTTTTAGCTATTACATGGCTTTCGCAGATACATAATTATTTTTGACTCTAAAATAAAATGCGGAATTAAAACCTAATTAAATCTATTACAAACTCGGAGCAATTACAATAAAAGGTAATTAAAATACGCACGACGAATTAAATGCGAGGATAATTCAAAAACCTAAAAATCTAATTGAGAAAAATATTTAAGTTATTTTTTGTAGAAAAAATTAATTATATACAAAATTAAACCCTAATTTCTAATTGATTTTAATTACAAAAAAAGAATTAAATTATCCTAATTTTTAATTAAATTAATTAATTAGAGAAAATAAACATTTTATGAAAAAAATGATTTTTGGTATTTTGTTTTGTGATTTTTTATTTAATAATAAAAAGAAATAACTTGACGTTATTTTAAAAAAGAAAATAGTTAGAAAATAATTAAAAAAATGAACATTAAAAAGGATAGAATTGGCCTGTATTAATGAGTAATTTTGGGGGTGTGTTGTTGAAAATATCCTGGCCCAATAGATAGTCAGCCAAGTCAACGCTTGATCCCATGTGGTGCTGACCTGAGCGTACACCACAATCGTTCATTGCAGGAGGCGTTGGATATGATTGATCATGGATCCCATGGTTGGATGTTGATGGCATTGGAAGGCGTTTGAGAGGATGATGCACATGATCTATGGAAAGATAACAAGAAAATGAAATATGCTGGGACCTGGGATCGGACCCAGGTCCTCCCACTCGTACCATGCGCGCTTCACCACTGAGCCACTTGTTATTTCTTGTTATTATAATAAAAACAAATGATATTATATGAAAACAAAATAGATTACTGGGTAAAATAGAAAACGCACGCGTTGGTTTGAATGGTCCAATAGGGTGGTGATAAATCATTGTGTTCTTCCTTCTTCCTGTCGTCTTAGGTATGCAACTTATACCTATGGACAACGCCTATGGCTAAAAACATGTAAATCTTAAAAATCCAACACAGGCATGATAAATCAATTATGGCTACATCAATCAATTTGTTTTGACCTCACGAGTACGATGGTACCCTTTGTTTAGGCCAATTTCACCTGTATCAAGAAGCCCCAAAACGTGAATTCAATCCCTAGCCATGGCATTCATCAGTATGTGCATCAGAATATTAATTAAACCAAATCAACACATTGCAAATATGATAACAAACACATATATGCCATTAAAACATGTTCATGATGCAGGAATCATAGCAATTGGATTTGGAAAAACATGGAAAACAATGATGTTTATACAGTGTGTTTACGGGCGTGACAAGGCTTGCAATTAATCAAGTTAGCTTCAGAGATGCTCCAGGATGCGATTGGGAGTGTTTGAATGCTTTGAATTGGTCTCTATGATGAAATCCAATTCACCAACTTTTGCCAAAAATTTGAGTTTTTCTTTGTGCTTTCCACGACTGCTATCCTCTATTTCATGCCTGGCCTTGCTCACGATATATCCTTGAATAAATTAGGGTTATAAAAACCACTTGTATCTTTGGAATTTTTTGAAGATTTGATCTCATTCTTCCTTTGTGTGATTTGTTTCTAAATTAGGCCTAATCATGCCATTCTTGTGCCAATCCACCTTGATTCGATTTGATCCTGATATATCAGCATAATTAGCTTGTGATCCTGTGCAAAAATCAGATCAAAACAAATCTTTGCTATTAGTTGTCATTTATTTGATTTAATTCAATTTTTAATTAATAAGAAATCAAAATAAAATGAAGAAAACAATGTATGGGTGAATATTTGGGTCGTGGACCATGTTATGAGTGAGGTGCAAGCATAAAAAGTTAGGCCCATTTGGCAAAAAATGCATTTTTGAGCACATTTGACTTTTGGCAATTTTGCAAAAATGGTCAACTTTGACAAGGCACATCTCTTCCAATTTTAACCCTAGAAAGGTGTTCTTGGAGTTTTTAGTAATTTTAGGATGTCTCCTAAATAACCCTTTTGGTCTCATCTCAATTGGGTCTTCCATGTTCATGTAAGAAGCTTTGACCCAAAAGGTGTTTTTGTTGACTTTTCAAAAGGACCTATAATGTGGAAATTCATATCTTTTGATAAGTGCATATTTTGAACTTTAGTGATGAAGATGACTTGTATGGAATTGCATCCTCTTCAAAATGAGCCTTGTATGGAAAATTTCTGATAAAGTATGAGCAAGTTATGCTTGGTCAAAGTTTGGTTGACTTTTCTGGAGAAACCCTAATTTAGCAACTTTTGAGTTTTGATGAATTAGGAGTATTCCTTGAGGTATCATGATCAACCCTTGATCAAATGATTAAATTCACTTCAAAATGTTGATGTTGACCAAAAATATTGAAGTTTCACCGTATGTGGGCCACAGTTGACTTTTGACCAAGTATAGTTGATTTCCAAGCATTTGAGCAGTTGACTGAGCAAACTTCTTGTGCAAGGCATGAAACTTGACATGGATGATCTTGAGAGAATATTAGGACCATGGAAAGCATTTGAGGCCTTTGGAGTACACCCACCCTGATTAAAATGGAAACCATAATTTGAGACACGTTGCCTGGGGAGAGAGTTTGTCTGGTCAACTCTTGGGCAACCTTGAGCAAATTGAGAATCTCAATGGGCATGTGCTGAGTAAAATGAGAGGGAAAATGATTGAACACTAGAGTGCCCAGAAATTTGCACTCGTATGTAGTGAGTGTTAATCGGTGGTATCGAGAATGGGCTTACAGATGCCATTTGGAAAGCGAAGGAGAGTTGTCGGGGATGGGCTTAAAGATGTCATCCATAGAAAATATTGGTCGGACAAAAGATTCGTTTGTGAGAATTCCCGTATTAGCCATTGAGGACGACTTCATCAGGGCATGTTGACTTATGTCTGGGGCAGTAGAGTATAAGAGCTTCGGTTGTCCATTAATCTATTGGGGAGTTAACTCCTGATTGATGAGGTGGAAGTAAGTTTTATATCTGGTTACGGTCCAGGTTGCACAGCGACTTACTGGGGAAACGTGAAACTGATCGTATCTGATCAGGTCCAAGTCTTACAGTGTTGTAAACTGTTGTCTGGAGATAAGAGAGAAGGAACCTGGATAGTAGGGTTGGTTCGAGATGAAATCCTGGATAGTAGGGCTATGAGAAGGGACCTGGGTCGTAGGGTTACTTCGAAATGAGAGCCTGGATAGTAAGGCTATGAGAAGGAACCTGGGTCGTAGGGTTACTTCGAAATGAGAGCTTGGATAATAAGGCTATATGAAGGAACCCATGTCGTAGGGTTACTTCGAAATGAGAGATTGGATAGTAAGGCTATGAGAAGGAACCTGGGTCTTAGGGTTGCTTCGAAATGAGATCATGGATAGTAGGGCTATGAGAAGGAACCTCGGTCGTAGGGTTACTTCGAAATGAGAGCCTGGATAGTAGAGCTATGACAAGGAACCTGGGTCGTAAGGTTACTTCGAAATGAGAGCCTGGATAATAGGGCTATGAGAAGGAACCTAGGTCGTAGGGTTACATCAAAATGAGAGCTTGGATAGTAGGGTTATGAGAAGGAACCTGGGTCGTAGGGTTACTTCGAAATGAGAGCCTGGATAGTAGGGCTATGAGAAGGAACCTGAGTCGTAGGGTTACTTCGAAATGAGATCCTGGATAGTAGGGCTATGAGAAGGAACCTGGGTCATAGGGTTACTTCGAAATGAGAGCTTGAATAGTAGGGCTATGAGAAGGAACCTGGATAGTAGGGTTACTTCGAAATGAAAGCCTGAAGAGTAGGGCTATGAGAAGGAACCTGGGTCATAGGGTTACTTCGAAATGAGAGTCTGGATAGTAGGTCTATGCGAAGGAACCTAGGTCAAAGGGTTACTTCGAAATGAGAGCATGAATAGTAGGGCTATAATAAGGAACCTGGGTCGTAGGGTTACTTCGAAATGAGAGCCTGGATAGTAGGGCTATGAGAAGGAACCTGGATAGTAGGGTTACTTCGAAATGAAAGCCTGGATAGTAGGGCTATGGGAAGGAACTCGGGTCGTAGGGTTACTTCGAAATGAGAGCCTGGATAGTAGGGCTATGAGAAGGAACTTGGGTCGTAGGGGTACTTCAAAATGAGAGCCTGGATAGTAGGGCTATGAGAAGGAACCTGGGTCCTATGGTTACTTCAAAATGAGAGCCTGGATAGTAGGGCTATGAGAAGGAACCTGGGTCGTAGGGTTACTTAGAAATGAGAGCCTGGATAGTAGGGCTATGATAAGGAACCTGGTTCATAGTGTTACTTCGAAATGAGAACATGGATAGTAGGGCTATGAGAAGGAACCTGGATAGTAGGGTTACTTCGAAATGAAAGATTGGATAGTAGGGCTATGAGAAGGAACCTGGGTTATATGGTTACTTTGAAATGAGAGCCTGGATAATAGGGCCATGAGAAGGAACCTGGATAATAGGGTTACTTCGAAATGAAAGCCTGGATAGTAGGGCAACTTCAGAATAAAAGCCTGGGTAGTAGGGTTGTCTCATTTGATTGCATAGATTAGTTGACCCATTTGGTTTCAAAAACTGATTTTCCGTTAGTTGTCTGTAGATATGACATGTATAGATTCACGGGTTTAATCTTGAACTGTTGGAATTGTTGATGATAACCATCTTTCCTGAAAAGGTACAAAATTAATTATATGCGATTCATGAGATGTATTGTGTGATGATGTTCTAAAAATAAATGAGATTATGTTGTTTGCAATATGTATACGCATGCCATGATGTATGAACATGAAATGCTATTGTGATCCTTCTATTTCCATCGGGGATGGTGAACGGAGACGACTATGCTGTAGATTCGCTCCTTGTTTGTGAATATTCTGCCGGGAAGAGACTCTGCTTGAGAATAACTGTGCGGGGAAATATCTCTATTGGAGGATGAACTTCGGTAACTGAAGGAATAAGCTCTGTTGGGGATTGAGTTTCTGTGTCCAGAGAAATAAACTCTGCTTGGGAGATAAAAATTTACTCATTCACTTGCGACTATGAAATTCGGCTGGGGAACATACGTCATGTTTTTAAATGACCCTGGCTGGGGAGGTTACTTCCCGTTTTGGAAAAGGCTGACATCAATGCCTTTGAAAGCTTTTACTTTGTGGGGAGTACTAATATAACGAGATTACATGTACTGATGATTGTGTTCCAAAGCCGTCTCTGCCTCGGTACTGGGAGGACAGAGTAACTGTCGGGCTTGATATTCTTTTAGTTTTTTTTACTCCTGTTTCTTAAGTTACGAGCAATTGTCTTTCTGTTTCCTATGCAAATATTTGTTAACCGCAATTATATTCAAATGCACATGTCAAGAATAACTCATTGGACGTTCTTGCAAAACAAAACAGAAAAAGGGAAAACAAACATATTTGTGTGTGAGAATGACTTGTATTAATTTTGAAGTTGGCCTATAACAGGCATTTTTGTACACAGAGGCTGGCGTTCTAGTAAGAGAACACCGCCGTAAAAATAGAAGCTATACAGAATGGTGTGAAAGTAAAACAGCTATGTGAAACGATCCAATTGAATTCCAACTGCGCTAATGCCCCTATGTCTTCGAGCGTCTCATCACTTTTCTACTTGGCCGAAGGTTAATTAAACTGATTGGTGTTGTCCGAGTTTGATAATTGATACTGAAGTCTGGTCGTAAGATGATCCAATGAGACATAATGATATGCTTTATATCCCTAACTTTTGCCTGGACTACCCTTTCAGGTTTTCAGTCCACCGTGATACCCTTTTTAGCCCAAGCCACCTTTTCAGGTTTTCGACTTGCCGGGTGTACAGATTTTTTTCATTTTCATCCCTTATTTTTGCCCGAACCATTTTGGTTCGCCGGGAAGCCCTTATTTTTTCCTAGGTCAGTCAACCTAGCGGGTCTTTTAATTAGGCGTAGTATCTTTTCAATATGTCTACCTTGACAGGGTGAGGAAGGTCATCACCGTACATGGTGGTTAGAATCATAGCTCCACCTTAGAAAATGTTCTTAACCATAAATGGCCCTTCGTATGTGGGGGTCCGTTTTCCCCTGGGATCACCTTGCGGTAGTATGATGCACTTGATCACTAGATCCTCGACTTTATATTCTTGTCATCTGAGTTTCTTTTTAAAAGCCTTGATCATTTGCTTTTGATACGTTTGACAATGACAGATAGCAGTAAGTCTCTTCTCATCGATCAGATTTAGCTGATCAAGTCGAGTTTGGATCCATTCGTCTTCGTTCAAACCTGCATCCTTCATAATCCTGAGAGAAGGTATTTGGACTTTGATGGGTAGGACTTCCTCCATGCCATATACCAGAGAGTAGGGTGTTACCTCTATCGACGTCCGTGCTAAGGTACGGTACCCATGAAGAGAAAATGGTAACATCTCATGCCAGACTTTATATGTCACCGTCATCTTCTGTACAATTTTCTTGATGTTCTTGTTAGTTGCTTCAACAGCGCCATTTATCTTCGGTCGATAGGGAGAAGAGTTATGATGTTGTATCTTGAACTGCTTGCAGAGCTCGATGATCATCGTGTTATTGAGATTTGTACCATTATCCGTAATAATTCTCTCTAGCACACCATACCCACAGATCAAGTTATGCCTGATAAACCGCGCATCAACGTTCTTGGTCACGGTAGCAAAAGAGGCCGCCTCAACCCACTTCGTGAAGTAATCAATGGCCACTAGAATGAAGTGATTCCCGTTGGAGGCGGTAGGTCTAATTTCTCCGATCATGTCAATGCCCCACATTTCAAAGGGCCAAGGAGCCGTCAAGACATTTAGAGGAACTTGAGGCACATGCACCTTATCAGCATAGATTTGGCACTTATGACAGGTTCGAGAGTGCTGATAACAATTCGCTTCCATAGTGGACCAATAGTATCCCGCCCGTAGGATCTTCTTAGCCATGGTATGTCCACTTGAATGGGTTCCAAAGGTACTTTCATGTAAATCTGCCATGATTCTCTCTGCTTCGCCCTTGTCTACACACCGCAGTAAGGTAGAGTCATGGTTGCGCTTGTAAAGGATTCCATTACTGAGGAAGAACTTCGCAGCGAACCTTCTCAAAAACTTCTTGTCGTTGATCGATGCTCCCTTAGGATACTCCTGAACCTCGAGATACCTCTTGACTTCAAGAAACCAGGGTTTATCTACTACCTCTTTAGTCTCAATCTCACAGCATTGTGCTGGTTCATCCAACCTTTCAACGGTGATTCGGGGTGCTTCATTGTCCCACCTAATTTTGAACATAGAAGACATGGTAGCTAACGCGACCTCTAACTGGTTCTCCTCTCGTGGGAAATATTCAAAGGTTACCTCCTCAAAATGTGGGAGCAATTTCAGCATGTACTCTTTGTATGGGATGCGATTTGGGTGCTTTGTATCCCATTCGCCTTTGATATAACTTATTACCAAAGCTGAATCCCCGAAGACGTCCAAGAACTTGATCCTTAAGTCGATTGCGGCTTTGAGACCCATGATGCAGGCTTCATACTCTGCCATGTTGTTAGTGCAGTTGAAACATATTCGGGCAGTGAAAGGAGTATGACAGCCTTCCAGAGATATGATTATGGCACCGATGCCATTACCAAGTGCATTTGAAGCTCCGTCAAAAATCATAGCCCATCGGGATCCTTCTTCAGGTCCTTCATCCGGCCCAGGTTTTTCATAATCAGTTACTAGCATAATATTCTCATCCAGGAACTCAAAATTCATGGACTGGTAGTCATCCACAGCCTGATGAGCCAAATGATCAGCCAATACACTCCTTTTGATTGCCTTCTAGGTTGTATATTGTATATCGTACTCGGTTAAGATTATTTTCCATCTTGCTATTCTTCCGGAGAGAGAGGCCTTCTCTAAAATGTACTTGATCGGATCCATCTTTGATATCAACAAGGTAGTGTGGGTCAACATATACTGTCTTAGTCGGAGAGCAGCCCATGCCAAAGCGCAGAAATTTTTCTCGAGCAATGAGTATCTTGTCTCACAGTCGTTAAACTTTTTGCAAAGTAGTATATTGTATGCTCTTTTCGACCAAACTCGTCATGTTTCCCCAGCACACACCCCATTGAATTGTCTAGCACTGTTAGGTACAAAATCAAAGGCCTTCCCTCAACCGGAGGCATCAAAATTGGTGGTTCTTGAAGGTATTCCTTGATTCTTTCGAAAGCGGTTTGGCATTCATCATTCCACTTTACCACTTGATCTTTCTTCAGAAGCTTGAAGATTGGCGCACAAGTAGCAGTCAGATGTGAAATGAACCTGGCGATATAATTCAAGCGTCCCAAGAAACCTCTAACCTACTTCTCTATACGGGGAACCGACATCTCTTGTATGGCTTTTACCTTCGCAGGGTCTACCTGAATACCCTTGTCACTGACAATGAACCCCAAAAGCTTACCAGATCTTACCCCGAAGGTGCACTTGTTCGGATTTAACTTCAACTTGTATATCTTCAACCTGTCAAACAATTTTTGCAGATGATCAAGGTGCTCTTCTTCGGTTTGAGACCTGGAAAGGATGTCATCCACATATACCTCTATCTCATTGTGAATCATGTCGTGGAACAAAGCGACCATGGCGCGCTGATAAGTTGTCCCAACATTCTTCAACCCGAAAGGCATCACCTTGTAACAGAAAGTTCCCCACTGTGTAACGAAGGTTGTCTTCTCCATGTCTTCAGGAGCCATCTTGATATGGTTGTAGCCAGAGAAACCATCCATGATGGAGAATATTTTGTGTTGCACGGTGTTATCAACCAAAAAATCAATGTGAGGAAGAGGGAAGTACTCCTTGGGGCTTTCCCTGTTCAGATCTCTATAATCCACACACATCTACATCTTACCTTCCTTCTTAGGTACCAGAAAAATGTTAGCAACCCACTGGATAAGAAGTGACAGCTAAGAATCTTGCATCGAACTGCTTCATGACCTCTTCCTTGATCTTCTCTAACATTTCAGGGCGCATACAATGGACCTTCTATTTAACCGGAGGACAATCTTCTTTGGTCGGCAGACAATGAACCACAATATCAGTGTCCAAACCAGGCATGTCTTCATAGGACCAGGCGAAGATCTCAACTTAGTCGTGCAACATTTGTATCAACCTCTATTTGACGCTAAGCTCTGGATTTGCACCTATTTTAACCTCTTTTCTGTCTTCCTCAGTACCCAAGTTCACTGTCTCAACTGGCTCTTCGTGAGGCTGTATGGCCCTCTCTTCCAGTTGTAGTAGTCTAGCAAGCTTCCCAGGAACCTCACAATCTTCGTCACCTTCGTCCTCGGCTTGGTTGATCGGATTTTCAAAGTCATAATAGACAGTAGCAGAACTGTTATCAATGAGATCCATAGTTGATATGGATATGCAGTTTGATACATGAGTGTTTGTAAGAGCATAGTTGTATTTTAAAAAGCAGGAAAGAAAAAACAGAGATTGCAAAGTTTGCATGCAAGAACATCCAATGCTTTATTGATGACATGTAAAGATGACATATAATAGCCCTCACAAATAGAACCATTGTGTCCCGGGCAAGACACAAGTCCATAAAGTTTAAATTGTTTATTACAAGCTCAAAAAACAAATAAGACAATTACTGCGGAATGAAAGAAACTGGTTTAAAATCTTTGGCCGTCCAATTACTAGGTCCACCGTTGGTAGTCAGGTAGATCCAGCTGTCAATGTCACAGTCTTCCTTGTTGTCTTCAATGGCGTTTACCCCAAAATTGCTTATGTGTATGGGAGGTCGTCTAGCCCGAGCGCGTCGAATAGCCCTTTGAGCCCCTATAGTAAAGCCCAAACCAAATTTGTCAGTTTTGTGAGTGAAATCTGGGAGCTGATCCCAATTGGTACACCTAACTTCTTCAACTACAGCCCTGACGTCCTTGAGAGGAGCCATCTTCAGAGGAGGTTTATTGTTGGTAGTAGTTTCAGTCGATGCCAAGATCTGAGGGACCTCTTCGAAGTTCTGACAAGGAGTTTCTATGAATTCCCCGTCCATCTCTATGTACCGGAAGGAATTGAGGTGGCTCACCATATACTCCTCTTCACCCCACACAGTGACAATCTTCCCTTTTACTGGATACTTCAGCATTTAGTGTAGTATGGAAGTAACTGCCACAGCCTCGTGGATCCAAGGACGACCCAACAAACAAGAATACGAAGGCCTGATGTCCATCACATAGAAGGTGGACCCAAAGGTCTGAGAACCCACTTTGACAGGGATGTCCACCTCCCCGTGCACCATTCTTTTCGACCCATCAAAAGCCCTTACCACAATGTTACTAGGTTTTAAAGTCAAACCCTTGCAATCCAACCGGTCCAACGCCTTCTTGGGCAGAACATTCAACGAAGACCCAATATCTACCAACACATGAGCCATAGTGATGCCCCTGCATTCAATCGAGAGATGCAGAGCATTATTATGCTTCCTTCCCTTCGGTGTCAAGTTCGCATCTGAAAAACCCAGCCCATTGTCAACAGTCAGGCTAGCCATACAATCTTTAGATTGATCAGCTGAAGTCTCTTGCGGCACATGCGCATTTTTGAGGAATGCAATCAAATCCTTCACATGGGCCTCGAAGCACAACAGTAGGGATAACATGGATATATTTGAGGGGGTCTACCCCAGCTGCTCGACCATATTGTAGTCGCTCTTTTTAATTATTTTCAGTATTTTGTCTATCTCTCGCTTCAAGGCTTCCACAATAATTTTTCTAGGCGCCTCCGTCCGGGCAGACTCGCCTATGATTTCTTTGCCTCGGGTCCCAGATGACTTGTCGGTGGGAGTGATAATTGGATTAAACACAGGAGTAGTAGTTGATGTACCAGCAGGAGTAGCAGACGGAATAACAATAGGCCTCTTGACAGTCTTAGGGGAAATCTCGGGAGAGAAGACCCTTCCACTTCGGGTAACCTTACTTGTCCCGACAATGTTATCAATATCAGGATCAACCTCTTCATTTTTTAGAACTTGTTCGATGCCATGATAGTACACATCGGCACCATAATGCCAGGGGACAGCTTTGTCCGAGGCATACGGGACAGGACTGGGCTTAGTAATTATTAGTGGCACGATTCTTGGAGCAGATGTAATCCTAACAGGTCTTATCAAGGAGACCTTGGAAGGATTGGTGGAAATGGTTATAATGGAAATGTCTTCAGATGGAGCAATAGAAACAAAAATTTCTCGAAAAAAATTTCTTTGTTGTCCATCAGGCATTGAACACCTGACTTTAGCAAATGGCAGCCAGAAGGCAGAAACAAACACATGTGGCAACCTTCACCACAACCTGAAAATAAACCGGCCAACAACAAATTCTTTTTCACAGTCATGAGAGGAGTAGAAATTTCATCCACCAAGGTCACAAACAATTCGGTATCAACAGCATTAACTCCACGATCGTGCTTAGGCAAGGGAGCAATTATGACATTGGGCTTTTCCAGAGCATCAAACTCAATTTCCTTAGCTTCGATCAGATCTTGCACCTTATTTCTTAGGGCCCAGAAGTCATTGGTGTCGTGGCCAGTACTTTCAGAATGATAGCCACACCGAGCATTTGGATTATATCGGGGAGATATGGTGTTTGGATTCTTGGGAGCCTCTTTTAAGGTCGCCAAGTTGGATCTCAGCAGATGGGGTAAAAATTCAGCCAGTGTCATGTTGATTTGGGTAAACTGTCATTGTGGTCTTTCCACCCTTGGTTGATTGTTGCATTGTGGAGCGGTCGTAGGCCTGGGTATCATTACGGCACTTACTATCTGACGATGTTCAACTCTATTTTGGCCCCTCAGGCTGTAGATGGAACTGGCTTCTTTCTTACCAGCAAAAGGCTTCTTTACCGATTTCGAAGAGGCATCCTTCTATATCTTGCCACTCCTAATCCTAGCTTATACTCTCTCTCCAGTCAGAATCAGCTCGGTGAAACCAGCTGACGAGCTGCCGATCAAATGATTGAAAAATGGACCAGATAGCGTCCCCAGAAACATATCAACCAACTCCCTATCAGAAAACGGGGGTTGAACTCTTACAGTCAAGTCTCTCCACTTTTGTGCATAGTCCTTAAATCCTTCACTCGCCTCCATGGATATACTCTGGAGTTGAGTACGAGTAGGAGCAAGGTCGGTGTTGTATTGATATTGCTTATAGAAAGTGGCATCCAAATCTTCCCAATTTGGGACATTGGTTCTCTCCAGTTGGTAGAACTATTCAAGCTGAGTCCCTGACAGACTATCTTGAAAGAAATGAACCCACAAATTTCTATCAGCGGTGTGGGGCTGGATCTTTCTGACATAAGAGCGGAGATGGAGTTTTGGGCAGGAAACCCCATCATACTTAGCAAAAATTGGAACCTTGAACTTCTACGGGATGATCACTCCCGACACCAATCCCAATTATTCAAAATCTAACCCAGGTATCCTGTGGATCTCCGTATAACTCAAACGGTCTTCCAACTGCTCGTACCTATCCTCAGTGGGAGGATATTGCTCATCATTATAATTTGTGTCATCATCAAAAGTTCAGGTCTAAGGTCCTTCTCCCTTGTCTCTTCTTCTTGATTCTCCCCTTCCTTGGATGAAGAGGTCAAATCGACTTGTTGCATTAATGGCCCTCTAAACCTTCTTCCCATATTCAGAATACCGGCAGCCTTCTTCTTTTTATTTTTCTCTTTCAGGATGAGGGCCTTCAGATCCTCCTGCCCTTTTTCTAGATTTATGAACATTTGCTGGGACTGGGCGTTTTGTTCCTGAAGATCCTTAATGCTTTGTTCGGAAGACATTTCTACTGAAATAAACAGCGAAGAAGATGGGAAACCTGTAATGGTACTGGTACATGTAATGCTATGAATGGGATGCGTATGCAATGATTTCAAATACTTTGGGAAATTTAAATTTGCGAACCAAAATGAAACACAAATTTTATTAGTCAAATTCAAAGTTCAAATGCCTTTTAGGCATTACAATTAAAAACAAATCTAAAACTAGAAAAGAAATAAAAATTCCCATGGATGCTTCCTCTTCGTACCGAGATATATATTGAGTCCTTTTTCCTCTTATAGCTGCTTTGTGAGCTCTAAAACCTTCCTCTCCTGGGCGTAGAACTGATCCCTGTAAGTATCCCGCTCTTTCTTCAACTGAATCCAAGACCTCTGTAATTCTCCAAGATCAGTGGGCATATCAGGATAGAGAACCGTGTAAGGAATACCCCCTTTGGTAGTGGGTTCCACAATCACTGGTAAAAGGACCATATAGGGCATCATAAGTTTATGGGCGTGAGCTCGTACCCATTGGAGGTAAGGTTCCATAGGAATAGAAGCCTTTGGCCCCAAAGCCTTGGTGCCAGATCTGTTTTCCATGCCCCAAGCTCGTACGAATATCCGACGATACTCTTGAACGTCATCCTCATAGTTGAATACAATGTCTTCGATAAGTAACTCATGGGGACCATCCCTTCGAGCGTAACCAAATTGTCGCAGAGCTAAACAAGAATTGTAGGTTATACCCCCTCTGATTCCAAGTAACGGGACATTAGGGCACTCTCGCGGCGGTCAATAATAGCAGTGTCTTCCATAGCTCGGGAACACCAGAGAATATTCATGTAAGTGAGTGACATTATCCTTTGTGACCAACCCACACCTTCTTCATTCTTCATTATGGAATTAGGGAGGTGAGAAATAAACCACCTTGACAGCAATGGCATGCAGCACATAAGCACCCCTCTTCTCTTTATGGTACGAGTATGAAGAGTGTGCAAAATATCACCGAGCAAGGTAGGCACAGGGTTGCGAGAGAGGTAGATCTTGTTAGCATTCACATCTATGAATAAGTCTGGATTAGGGAATAGCACTAACCCATAGATTAGAAGGGCCAATACCTCATCAAAATCCTGGAAATCCATATCATCCCAAAACAGTTGGGCCTTGTCTATCAGGAACTTGGCTAGAAAACCCTTGACTCCGCTTCTTGTTTCCCAATTGGATACCACGTCGGCCCATTT
Organism: Vicia faba; assembly: GCA_948472305.1. Taxonomy (NCBI): domain Eukaryota; kingdom Viridiplantae; phylum Streptophyta; class Magnoliopsida; order Fabales; family Fabaceae; genus Vicia; species Vicia faba. The sequence goes on along the minus strand of CATIWC010001400.1, from coordinate 127,748 downwards.
CAGATTAAAGCTGAGGCAATGACTTCTGGCTTAGGAACTTCTTCCAGACCTGTGAAAGGAAACTATTCAAGAATGGGTATATCCAACATCTGAGAGAATTCTTCCATGGTAGGCACTAACTGATAGTCTGGAAAGGTGAAGAAGTGGTACTTAGGATCAAAGAACTGAAAGAGTAAACTCATCATCTTTTCATCAAAGTTTGAAGTAACCAGGTTGAGAAGTCAACCATGTCTCTTAGTGAACGCCGAAGTTTCGGAATCCTTTGATACTAGCTCTTTCAGTTGAGCAGGTATCTTCACAAAGCTGATTCAGATAGTGTTTCTACGAACGGAAGCCATGATCTGCAAAACAGAACAAAGAAAAATTCCCTTGGTCCTTGAAATAGTGAGTGCAATAAGAATGGATGCTATGTTATGATGCATGATATCATGATAAATCACAGGTATAGCAAACACAGACAAATCACACCAAGCTCTTAGGTTTAAGGATTGCATGAGGTTAAAGGTAAGTACCCTCTTGAAGTTTAGTTGGTTTCAACCTGTCTTAGAAAAGTAACCGGGTTCTAAAGATTCTCAATATTACTGACCATCCTTTATCGGGCATTGTTTCAGCTCAAGCAATCTTTTCTTGCAGTCGAAATATCCCGAAAGTCTAATCTCAATGAGTGTAGCATCGAGTATCAACCTATTCTCAGCTCTATACCGAGGCCGCTATCTCACTACTTTCTAATGGAGAAGTTTGTTCAACTAAGGTTCTAAGATCCGTTAGTGCTTCACGACACCACACGTTGGCCCCGTATTCTCCTCGTTTCCACACGAAGGATACCAGTACCAACCAAAGTGTCACACCAACACATCCATCGCTTAAACCATATCGGTCTACGCCGTACAGTCTCCATGATCTATTGTTGTTTACCTAAATATTATCCCCAGATCCGGGTGTAGGATCTATAGTAATCCAAGCAAAACCCTTTAAAGGTAAAGTAGGTAAAACAAACAAGAAAGAAATTTTAAAAATGACTTAGATCCTAAGGTAAACCCAACTTTATTTTCGTCCCTAGCAGAGTCGTCAGTTCTGTGATACGGTGACAAAACCGACTGTTAAATTGGTTTGCATTTTGTATTCGCAAATGTTGAGGTAAGAAAGAGTCGCCACCGACTTTTATTTTATCCAATCAGGAAAAGGAAAAAGAATAAAAAAAACTTTTTCGAGATGTTTCTGAGTACGGGGGGTAGATTATAGAAAGGGAAGGTGTTAGCACCCTTTTTATCCATGGTTTTCCATGGGCTCTTAGGTATTTTCTCATTTTTAAAACTGCTTGTGTGTGTTTGTTTTGAAAAGAGTTTTACTTCGTGATAACCCTTGTATCAGTCCTCAAGGGTGTGACGAAGTTGTTCTTGAAAATTGTTTTGAAAAATGTTTGTGTGAAAAATTTTGTTATGATCAAGTACATAAGATTTCTACCTACTCAAAAAAGACTGTTCATTTTCCTTTAGACATTGATATCCCATTATTAAGGAATAGGTAGCACCGTCGTTGGAGCTTTAAGGGACGTTTGAAGGGACATATACGGTCACAAAAGCAATGTTAGGGAATCTTAGTAATCCTCTTAAAGCCTTAAAGATCTTTTTTTGAGGCAACATCAGAATGGGTCATTTTAGATCTTTCGGGGCTAGAAGACAACCACTAACAAACCCTATACTTCATGACCATTTATCGAAGGAAATTGGAGTGGAGTAAACCCTAGGAGTGATCATGTGCGAGTGTAATTTTCAGTTAATTATCTTTGCACATTTAGGGTTATCTACCGTATTAATTTCCAACTATCCTTTCCATACCTTCCTATTAGCCATGCATCTAGACAGTTTATAATTTGCGGGAATTAAAAGTGCGGAAAGTTTAAAGTTCTAGATATTACATGGCTTTCACAAATATAGGATTATTTTTTACTGTAAAATAAAAGGAGGAATTAAAACCTAATTAAATCTATTACAAACTCGGAGCAATTACAATAAAAGGTAATTAAAATGCGCGCGATGAATTAAATGCGTGAATAATTATAAAACCTAAAAATCTAATTGAGAAAAATATTTAAGTTATTTTTTGAAGAAAAAATTAATTATATACAAAATTAAACCCTAATTTCTAATTGATTTTAATTACAAAAAAAAAGAATTAAATTATCCGAATTTTTAATTAAATTAATTAATTAGAGAAAATAAACATTTTATGAAAAAAATGATTTTTGGTATTTTTTTTGTGATTTTTGATTTAATAATAAAAAGAAATAATTTGATGTTATTTTAAAAAAGAAAATAGTTAGAAAATAATTAAACAGAAATTAAGATAAAAAGGATAGAATGGGCCTGTATTGATGAGTAATTCTGGGGGTGTGTTGTTGAAAATATCCTGCCCCAATAGCTAGTCAGCCCAGTCAACGCTTGATCCCATGTGGTGCTGACCTGAGCGTAAACCATGATCCTTCATTGCAGGAGGCGTTCGATCTGATTGATCATGGATCCCATGATTGGATGTTGATGGCGTATGGAAGGTGTTTGAGAGGATGATGCACATGATCTATGGAAAGAAAACAAGAAAATGAAATATGCTGGGACTTGGGATCGAACCCAGGTCCTCCCACCAATACCATGCGCGCTTCACCACTGGGCCACTTGATCTTTCTTGTTATTAGAATAAAAACAAACGATATTAAATGAAAACATAATGGATTAGTGGGAAAAACAGAAAATGTGCGCATTGGTTTGAATGGTCCAATAGGGTGGTGATAAATCACCGTCTTCTTCCTTTTACCTGTCGTCTTAGGTATGTAACTTATACCTACGGACAACGTCTATGGCTAAAAACCTGTAAATCTCAAAAATCAAACACAGGCATGATAAATTAATTATGGCTACATCAATCAATTTGTTTTGACCTCACGAGTACGATGGTACCCTTTGTTTCGACCAATTTCACCTGTATTAAGAAGCCCCAAAACGTGACTTCAAACCCTAGCCATGGCATTCATCAGTATGTGCATCAAAACATTAATTAAACCAAACCAACACATTGCAAATATGATAACAAACACATATATGCCATTAAAACATGTTCATGATGCAGGAATCATAACAATTGGATTTGGAAAAACAGGGCAAACTTTGATGTTCATACATTGTGTTTCCGGGCGTGACAAGGTTTGCAATTGATCCAGTTAGCTTCAGAGATGCTCGAGGATGTGATTGGGAGTGTTGGAGTGCTTTGAATTGGTCTTTGTGATGAAATCCGATTCACCAATTTTTGCCAAAAATTTAAGTTTTTCTTTGTGCTTTTCACGACTGCTTGCCTCTATTTCGTGCCTGGCCTAGCTCACTATATATCCTTGAATGAATTAGGGTTATAAATACCACTTGTATCTTTGAAATTTTTTGAAGATTTGATCTCATTCTTCCTTTGTGTGATTTGTTTCCAAATTAGGCCTAATCATACCATTCTTGTGCCAATCCACCTTGATTCGATTTGATCCTGATATATCAACATAATTAGCTTGTGATCCTGTCCAAAAATCAGATCAAAACAAATATTTTCTATTAGTTGTCATTTATTTGATTTAATTTAATTTTTAATTAATAAAAAATCAAAATAAAATGAAAAATGAAGCAAATAATGTGTGAGTGAATATTTGGGTCGTGGACCATGTTATGAGTGAGGTGCAAGCATAAAAAGTTAGGCCCATTTGGCAAAAAATGCATTTTTGAGCACATTTGACTTTTGGCAATTTTGCAAAAATGGTCAACTTTGACAAGGCATATCTCTTCCAATTTTAACCCTAGAGAGGTGTTCTTGAACTTTTTAGAAATTTTAGGATGTCAATCGGGTATCATCTCAATTAGGTCTTCCAAGTTCATGTAAGAAGCTTTGACCCAAAAGGTGTTTTTGTTGACTTTTCAAAAGGACCTATAATGTGGAAATTCATATCTTTCGATGAGTTCATATTTTGAACTTGAGGGCTGAAGATGACTTATATGGAATTGCATCCTCTTTAAAATGAGCCTTGGATGTAAAATTTCTGATAAAATATGAGGAAGTTATGCTTGGTCAAATTTGGTTGACTTTTCTTTAGAAACCTTAATTTAGCAACTTTTGAGTTTTGATGAATTAGAAGCATTCCTTGAGGTATCATGATCAATCCTTGATCAAATGATGAAATTTACTTTAAAATGTTGATGTTGACCAAAAATCTTGAAGTTTGACTGTATGTGGGCCACAATTGACTTTTGACCTAGTATAGTTGATTTCTAAGCATCTGAGCAGTTGACTGAGCAAACTTCTTGTGCAAGGCATGAAACTTGACATGGATGATCTTGAGAGCATATTAGGACCATGGAAAGCATTTGAGGCCTTTGGAGTACACCCACCCTGATGAAAATGGAAACCCTAATTTTAGACACATTGCCTTATGAGATAGTTTGTCTGGTCAACTCTTAGGCAACCTTGAGCAAATTGAGGATCTCAATGGGCATGTGCTGAGTAAAATGAGAGGGAAAATTTTGGGGTACAAAACCCCCTTTTAATATTTTCGCCAGCAGAGTCTCCAGTTCTATAATACGGTAGGTGAACTGACTTAGGTTTTTTATGTTTGTTCGCAATTGTTACGGATAACAAGAGTCATCACCGGATTTTCTTTTATCCAATAAAGAAAGGGTGAAAAGAACAGGAAAGTCCTTTCAGATGTTTTTCTTGAGTTCGGGGGGTAGATTATGAAAAGGGAAGGTGTTAGCACCCTTTTCATCCATAGTTATCTATGGGCTCTTAGTTGCTTGCTAGATCACTTTGAAAATGCCTTGTTTGAAAATGTGTTTGGGGTGGGTTTTTTTTTTAAAATATTTTGGAAAAGCGCCTTCTCTTAGGCAAACTTTGTAATGATTCTCATTTATATAAGAATGTATACAAAGTGTTTTGACTTTTAAAAATATTTCATGCTTTGGACGTGTTTGGGTGTGTTTGAAAAATGTTTTGTTTTTGAAAATGGATTATGAGCAAGCAACTAAGAACGTTCTACCTACTCAAAAGTATTTTGTTCATTTCTCCCTTCCTTTGATATTACTATCTTACCATTGATTTGTAAGCAGCCTTATCTTTGGATGTAGAGGGATGGGTGTGGGTCAATTGTATAGTCATAGAAGGCAACCTATGCGACGTTTTAACAATTTTCATTTAGGGACTAGATTGTTTACCGAAGGCAACATCGAGGGACTACGATCTTTTTATCGAGGGTCTTTGCTAAGACGCCCATATTTGAGGGACATGACTATTTTCCGAAGCAACAAGTGAGATTACCCTAGAGGTGCATGTTTGTGAATAGTGTTTGACTGCATGCATTTAGTTTTTGATTAGGGTGGTCTACTTGTTGGTTTTATCTTGCCATACATCCTAATTACTAACATTTGTATAAAGCAACAAAAATGCAGAAAATAAATATCCTAGACTATTACAACCATATTTAATAGCAAGAAAAAGAAAAACAAAATAAAGGAAAACAAGTCCTTCGATCCAATCAGTAAGCGCCCTTCGATTCAACTCTTCCTGGGTTCTTTCAATTGGACCTGCAAAGTAGCATGAATATGTATCCTTCGATCAAGATCTTTTATCTTCTTCCTTTAATTGGACCTGCAAAGCAGCATGAATATGAATCCTTTGATCACACCCTTTCCCTTATTCCTTCGATTGGACCTGCAAAACAGTATGAATATTTATCCTTTAACCACACCCTTTTCTCTGCTTTCTTTGATTGGACCTGCAAAGAAGTATGAATATGGGTCCTTCGACCATACCCCTTTCATTTGAGGTTAGATAGCAGCATGAGGTAAAGCCTAAAGATTCGATTCACACATCCTTCTTCCTGTTTTCTTTCGTTTGAGCTTAAATAACAGAATGGGTTAAGGCCATGCTAAAATTGTTTCATGGCCAAATTAGTTCTTCAAATATATTTGATAAACAAAGAAAACAAACCAAAAGATTGGAAAAGAAAACAAACAGAGAAGGTGAAAACCAAAAAAAACCCAGGGTAATGACAATGCTAGAAATAAAAATAAATGGTCATTCACATGTCATGCTTTAAACGAAAAGAAATGGTTATTCACATATTATGCTTGAAACGAAAGGTTTAAGGATAAGAGGACTTACCTTGATTGAAGCTGGAATTGGGTATTAGACTTGAGTGATTCCCTGGGTGTTCTTGGACTTGAAGGGGAAGAAACAAGTGTGGTGTTTTTTTAGATTCTGGGTTTGAGACTGTGTTAAGTGTTTGAGAGTTTTTAGAATTTTTTGAGAGTTTGAGAGTTTTTTGAAGATTCCTTCCACACAGCCAAAATCTCTTTATGATCTTTGCAAAGGATCTCTTTAATTATAGAGAAAGGTTTTGGGAAGTTTGGGAGTAAAATAATAATGGTTTAGATGGATTGCTTTCTGCAGAAGGAAAATAGGCGCAAGGCTTAAGAAAGACTTTTCTAAAAGTAGTATTATACTATTAAGGGCAAGTTGTCTTGGACAACAAATGGGTAAAAGCCTAATTTAATTGTATAAACAATTAAATATAGAGCGAGTCATAGGTTTTAGGCCTCAAAAGCAGAAACACGTAAGCTAGCGTATGGGTCTAATTTTCAACTTGATTCTTTGAATCGAATCCTCCATCCTTCCATAACTTTGGACCAGACTAAACCAAGCAACATTCATTCACACCAGTTATGTGTCCTTCAAATGGACCAACCATGTATTCTTCGAATGGGCCATATTCGGCTGAATAAGCCACTTTAAGTCCTTCTTATTTGACAACTTAGGTCCAAACCTTCGACTAGACTCAAAAGCAGGCAAAACTAAATGTTTAACCATGGCAAGTCCTTCGAATGGGACACCAAATTGTGTGTCATAGTGCAGAAGCTATGTGTGTTGAAGGGTTTGCAGATGGATTTGGAGGTGATATAAAGGTGATTCGAAGCAAACCTGAACTTGGATTCAAAGCCAGCATGTAGGTGTATTTGAAGCAAACTTAAAGGGGATCATTGCTTTGTGGGTGCTAGCGTGAGAGAAACCCATGCTTTGTGCATGCTAGCTTGTAGGAGGATTCAAAGGTTACATGAAAATGGATTTGAAACAAACCTGAATATTAATTTGATGCCACCATGTAGGTGTATTCGAAGGTGACATGAAGGTGATAATGCCTTGTGCATGCTAGAATGAGAAAAAATAAATTAATTATAAAACTCTAATTCTAATTAGTTAATTAATTAAAAAAACTGATTAAAGTAATTAATTAAAATTAATTTAATTAATAAAAACCTAAGTCTAATGTTTTTGTGATTTTTTTATTAAAATGATATTGATTAAAAAAAAGTAGTTAATTAAAACACCAAAAATAAAATAAAAATGGGCCTGCCGAGAACAGGTAAATAGAGGGGGTGTTAGGAAGGAGAACAATGGGCCCAAAATGGATGAGTCTATGAGCTTTATTCTGATCCAGTGGGGAATGCGTCTTGGGGTGCACCATGGTCATGATTCTTATTTCTGCCTCCATGCTTACATGTAAAACGTTAAAAAATTGCAGAAAATGCATATAAATGAAACAAACATGTTTACATAGATTTAAACTGTGAAAATCTTGAGAACATGAAACCTACCAACCAGAATCAGTGTGAGGGAATTTTCAGGGGTTGATCTGAAAAGGGTAATGATTGATTCTGACTTCTGGCCTTCAGGAGGACGATGGAAGGCTTGGATCGGTTTGAAAACCGTTGGAGATGCGAGATATGATTTTCACAATTTCTTCAAATTTGGAGAATTTTTTTTGGAGAGCTTAGGTGAAAAATTTCGTGGTCCTTTGCTTATGCTTTTGTTTTGTATTTATAAAGGGATGGACTTGTGAGTAAACATAACAAGAATCCACACATAATGGCCCCCTTTCAAAGCAATATCAAACATATTAAAATACTTCTAAAATTGTGAAAAACATTCCCTTCTTGAGATGCAATGAACCTGGTAATTTTCCTCATTCCTTGCACGAATTATAAGGTCCAATATTAACCCAAATCATCAGCCCATGTTTCCATACTTTTTACTTATTATTTTATGTAATTTATTTTGTGTTTATTTGAATAAAAACAAAATAAAAATGAATAAAATAGATAAAAAATGAAAATCAAGGTGAGAGTGAATTTATAAGTCCTTGATAACTAATAAACATATTTGAATCCCACAAAATAGGTCTTTGAACTTAAAAATGCATTTTTGCTCAAAGTTGACATTTTTGCATTTTCACCAATTTGTACTGGTCATAACTTGCTCAATTTTTATCTTTTAGAGATGATCTTAGACATTTTAGAAAGCTAAAGATGTCCCCTACAATCTCTATGTTGACAATTTTTCCATTTGTAGAAATATCTTGATTTGACAAAAAAATGCCTTTTTGTTGACTTTCAAAAAGACCTATAATGTATTAACTCATATCTTTCCAATGATGCATTTTTTGAACTTTAGGAAAAAAGAAAAGTTGTAGGAAATTGAATTTTATTCACAATGAGCTTTGGTTTGGGCAAAACGGATGAAGCATGTGAAAGTTATGCCTGGTCAAAGTTCAGTTGACTTCTTATAAGGAAACCCTAATTTGACAAATCTTGACTTTTGATGATCAGAGGACTTTCCTCGAGGAATAATGATCAACCCTTGATCAAATGATTAATATCACTTGAAAATGTTGATGTTGACCAAAAATCTTGAAGGTTGACTATATATTGGCCATAGTTGACTTTTGACCTAATATAGTTGATTTCTAGTCATCTGCGCAATTGACTGAGCAAACTTGTAATGCAAGGCATGAAAATTGACATGTGCATTATTGGGGACATATTAGGGACCATGGTAATCACTTGAGACCTTTGATAAAAAAATTTCATTGAGAAAATCCAAACCCTAGTTGTAGGCTTTTGGCTTATGAGGAGCATCTTGACTAGTCAACCCTTGAGTGTCTTGACTATTTGAAGAGTCTTGAAAGAATGCTTTGAGAAAAGTGAGAGGGAAAATTTTGGGGTACAACAGACATCATGGATATCTTTGAGGGTGTCTTCCTAAGTTTTTCAACTATTTTGTAATCATTTTTCGGATGATCTTCGGGATTTCTTCCATCTCTTATCTAAATGGGTCTTCAATTATCACTTCTTTTGAGGGTGCCTCCATCAGGGAAGGCTCAATAAATTTCTCTTTACCTCGGGTATCATTAGTTGGACCAACTGTAGGAATACAAGCAGGTGTTGTAGTAATTGTTGGAGGAGAGATCTCCGAAGAGAAGATCCTTCATGTCCTAGTGACCATATTGGTTTCAAAAATGTTTGTAATTTCAAGATCTTCACTTTCATTAATCCATGGCTCTTGCTTGACACCATGCTAATAAACTTCTGCCCCATAGTTTCAAGGCACATCTTTGTCGGAGGAATAAGGGATTGGCCCAGTGTAGTGATAATTAGGGGAGCCACTCTTGGCTCAGCAGGAATCTTTATAGGTCCTTTAGAGGTGATCCTAATAGGATTATTAGAAATGGTGATTATGGAAATATATTTAAGTCTCAACTCTTGGAAAGTACTTTCAAGCAAAATCTTCAAGGACGGAGCTTTCTCGAACAAAATTTCATGGCTATCAATCAGGTGTTGGATACATTTCTTCAGCCACATACAACCAATAGTTTGAGAAGCACAATCATAACAATTTTCAAGGTAGTTCGGAAATAAATCGAATCTTAACAGATTCTTCTTAACAGTTAAGATTGGAGTAGTCAAATCACTGATGATGGATACAAAGGAGACATCTTTAATGGCATTGACACCTTTACCATAACTAGACATGAGTACGGTAATCATATTAGGGGTTTGTGGAGGGTCAAACTCAATCAGTTTGTTATCAACAAAATCTTTGATCTTGTTCTTCAATGCCCAACAATTGTTGGAGTCATGTCTAGGACTATTTGAATGATAGGAGCATTTCACATTTGGGTTATATTTGGGAGAGGTAGTGTTGGGATTTGGAGAAGGATCTCGCAGCTTTACCAAATCTGATTTCAACAGATGTTGTAGAGCTTGAGACAGCGGCATGTTAATCCTAGTGAATTACCTCATTGAGGCGTCTGGATTTTGTTGATTGTTTGATTGTTGTGGTCGTTCAACTGGGGTTGGGTTTGAAATCAACACAACTCCTACTGAATGATGACTATCATTCTTGATACGACTCTTTTGTCCATAAACAACATTAGTTTCTTTCTTGCCAATGAATGGTTTTTTCACAGTAGCAGAGGTTGAGGGCATTGGGATCTTTCGACTTTTAATTCCACTTTCAACTCGCTCGCCGGTCAAGATTAGCTCAGTAAACCCTAATGAAGAACTCCTAATCAGAAAATTAAAGAATGGACCAGTCAAGGTGCCCATGAACATGTCCATTAATTCTATGCCAGTCTAAGGGGGTTGCACCCTTCCATCCAGGTCTCTCCATTTTTGTGCATATTCCTTAAAGCATTTGTTTGAACCCATAGTCATATTTTGTAATTGCACACGGGTTGGTCCAGAATCATCGTTTTATTGGTAGTATCTGTAGAAGGCAGAAAGAAGGTCCTCCCATGTGTGGATATTAGTCCCCTCAAGTTGATAGAACCATTCCGATTGTGTTCCATATAAGTTTTCTTGGAAGAAGTGCACCCATAAATTCCTATCTATGGTGGGTGGTTGAATCTTGCGGACATAAGACCTCTGATGCATCTTTCGACAGGAGACCCCATCATATTTGGAAAAGATAGGGACCTTGAATTTGTGGGGAAGGACCACCCCACAGACCAAACCTAAGTCTCCAAAGTCCAAACCAGACATTGTTTGGATCTCTATAGCCTTAAGTCGGTCTTCTAGTTGTTTGTATTTGGCATCCTCCGGTGGGTATTGTTCTTCAGAATAGTCTTCGTCCTCAGTAATCTGGTTATTTCCACCCCTAGCTCTGGTGCTTCTAACTTCCTCGTTTTGATTATCTTCCTCAGAAGAAGAAGCCTCTTCTTAGTCTTCTTCTTGGTGGCAAAGAGTGACATCATCTCTTGCTGACCTTTGGCTAGGTTGAGGAGATTCTCTTGGAACTGTGCATGTTGAGTCTGTAGATCTTTGACAGTTTTCTCTAGAGCCAAATTATACTGAAATAAACATTAAAGAGATGAGGAAACCTGTATCGGAAAACTTTCTTATAATATGATGCATGATATGCGGATGCAATGTTTTCAAGGGCCTTAAGGAATTTAAATGTGCTAGCCAAAAAGGAAACAAACACAACAATTATATTAATAAATTCCAATATTACAATTTCCCCTTGGGCTTACAATTAAAAAAAAAGGTCTCAAATAGACAACAAAATAGACTCCTAAAACAAAAGACCCGAGTCTCCCATGGGCCCTTCCTCTTTGGTGTAATATGCATTCATGCTTTTTTCCTCGTGAAGTTGCTTGGTAAGCTCCAACACTTTCTTCTCACTTGCATGGAATCGGGCTTCAAAGATGTCTCGTTCCCCCTTTAGTAGAATCTAGGATCTCTGCAATTCTTCGAGGTCGGTAGGATGTTAGGATGGGGACTGGTATAAGGAATATCTCCCTCAACAACAAGCTCCACAATTATTGGTAAGATAGCTGGATATGGCATCATGAGGATTTGAGCATGAGCTCGCAGCCATTTGAGATAAAGCTCAAGAGGGATGGAATTCTTATGCCCAAAAGTCTTGCTATAAACCTTACTTACCATGCCCCAAGCATGTACAAACCTTCGATGATAACCTTGAACATCATTCTTGTAGTCTAATACAATACCTTGAATGAGCATGTCGTGGGGACCATCTCTTCGAGCATAGCCAAATTGTCGTAGAGCTAGAGAAGGGTTATAAGTAATACCTCCCATAATGCCTAAGAGTGGAACATTGGGGAACTCTCTACAACAGTCAATGATAGTAATATCCCCTTGAGATCGAGAGCACCAACGGGCATCTACATGAGAAAGTGACATTATCCTTTGCGACCACCTCAAACCTTGTCATTCTTCAATACTTATTGGGGAAGGTGCGAAATAAACCACATAGATAGAAACGGTGTGAAACACATGAGAGCATATATCTTCCTCATGGTACGAGTGTGAAGAGTATGCAAAATGTCTCCGAGCAAAGTTGGCACAAGGTTATGAGAAAGGAAGATTTTGACAGCATTCACATCTATGAGTTAGTCTGGATTAGGGAACAATACTAACCCATAGATTAGAAGAGCAAGAACTTCTTCAAAAGCTTGCAAATCCGTATCCTCCCAAAAAATTCGAGCCTTCTTTAACAGAAACTTAGCTAGAAAACCCTTCACTTCGCTCCTTGTTTCCCAATTAGCTACAATGTCAGACCTTTTCAAATGTAGTGTGATGCGATCTCCTTAGGTTGTGGATCTTTCTATAAACCGGTGAAGGGAACTTGATCAAGAACAGGCACTCCTAATTGTTGAGAGAATTCTTCCATTGTGGGTACCAATTGATAATCGGGAAAGGTGAAATGATGATGTTTAGGGTCAAATAACTGAAAGAGAACACATATCATGTCTTCTTTAAAGCTTGAGGTAACCAGATGGAGAAGTCGACCATGTCTTTTGGTTAACGGAGAATTCTCAGGAGCCCTTGATGCTAACTCTTTGAGTTGAGAAGGCACTTTTACAAAGCTGATTCGGATGGTATTTCTGTGAGCGAAAGCCATGTCCTACAAAATAGAACAAAGATAAATCCCTAGGTCCTTGAAATGGTTAGTGAAAATGCTATGGCATGATGTCATGATGTTTATGATGTTATGAAAAAATAATCATATACAAACAAAACACCCAAATCCTTAGGTTTATGCTTGCATGGGGTTTATAGGTAAGTACCCTCTTGAAGTTTTAGTTGGTTTAACCTGTCCTAAGAAGTAACTGAATTCAAATTAATCTCAATATCATTGATCTTTATTTATCGGGCATTATTTAAGCACAAGCAATATACTTTTGTGACTGAAATATTCTGAAAGTCTGATCTCAATGAGTGTAGCACCAAAGCCGACTAACTCACTACTTTCTAATGGCCAAGTTGTTAAACTAAGGTTCTACGGTCAGTTAGTGCTTCATGACACTACTCAGCGGCCCCGTATTCTCCTTAATTTAACTCAAGGGACACCAGTACCCATAAATATGTCACACTAACGTAGCTATCGCTTAAACCATATCGGTCGATGTTGTAAAATCTCCATGATCTATTTCTACTTACCTAAAATGCCCCAGATCCGAGTATAGAATCTTTTCAAGAAATAAACCCAAGCATAGACCCAAAAATTTAAAGCATGCAAATCAAGAAAGTAAAGCAAATAAAGGTGATCTAGCTCTTAAGGTAAGCCCACTTTTAGTTATTCTTCCCTAGAAGAGTCGCCAGTTCTATGATATGGTGGGAGAACTGACTTGGGTGTTTTGCATTTTATCGCAAATGTTGCGAATAGCAAGAGTCTCCAATGACTTTTCTTTTATCCAATAAAGGAAATGGTGAAAATAACATGAAAGACCTTTTGAGAATTTTCTTGATCAAGTGTTTGTTCTTTTCCTCCTCAAAAGTTCTTTCATGTTATTTTCACCATTCCCCGTTATTAGTAGGTAGCACACTTTTTGAATTTTCACAAAAAGTCTTTCATGTTATTTTCACCATTCCCCGTTATTAGTAGGTAGCACACTTTTTATATTTTCTCAAAAAGTCTTTCATGTTATTTTCACCATTTCCTTTATTGGATAAAAGAAAAGTCAGTGGCGACTCTTGCTATCCGCAACATTTGCGATAAAACGCAAAACACCCAAGTCAGTTCTCCCACCATATCATAGAACTGGCGACTCTTCTAGGGACATGAATAGATGAAATGATGAAAATAACATGAAATGATGAGAAGGCTGCTACCTACTCAAAATAACATGAAATGATGAAAAGGGTGCTACCTACTCAAAAAGTGTTTGTTCTTTTCCTCCTCCTTTAGATAGTGCTACTTTACCATTGGTTGGTAGGGAGCCATATCATTGGATGTGAGGAACAAGCATGGGTCATCGTATACTCATAGAAGGTAACTTGTAAGATGTTTTAGCAATTGTCATAAGGGACTAATATAATTTACCGAAGGAAATATTGAAGGGTCATCGAGGGACTATGATATTTTAATCGAGGATCTTTTGCTAAAATACCTCACGTTCGAGGGACATGACTATTTATATCTTAGGCAACAAGTGTGGGTTACCCTAGAGGTGCATGTGTGCAAAGTGTTTTGATTTCAAATACATTATCTTGAATTAGGGTTGTCTAATGTTTGATTTTAGTCTTGTCATGCAAACCCTAATTACTAAGATAATAAGGAAACTTTAAATTGTGGAATTTAAATATCCTATGCTATTAAAACGCTTTGGGAATGGGGGTACAAGTTTGTGAATAGGGGAAAGAAAGCAATAAAGTCCTAATTATCTATTACAAACCATGTACGTGAATAATGATAGAATGTACAAAATGTAAAGAGGAAGAAAGAGATTGTTTTTTAGGGTTTTTGATAAAAAAGTTTTAAAGATAACCTAATTAGGCTAATGAAATTTATTTACAAAAAGTTAATTAATTATTTAATCAAAACCTAAAATCTAAGTTAATTAAAATAAAATCTATGTCTAATTTTAATTTGTTTAGAAAATAATTTTTGTTAATGTTAATCAAGAAAATGTTCTACAATGTAAAAGAAATATTAAAATTTAATTTAACAAAAATAAAATAAAATACTTAAATTAAATTATTTAAGAAAAAATAATGTTTTATTTTTATTTTTTTGGTCTTAATAAAAATAAATAGATAAATAAAAATAGAGAAATATAAAAAGGTTGGGCTTGAGGTGTTAAAAAGTAAAAGGGAGGTCGAAAATAGCAAACAAGCCCAAAATATATATTTTTTGTTAGAATTAGAAAATACAATTAAAAAAATGAAAAAAAAAAAGTAAATGGGCCTGCATTGTGTTTAGTCAAAAGGGTGGTGAGAATTAGAAAAAATGACAAGGCCTTGTAGGGAGAGTCCAACGCCTATTTTGATCAAGTGTGATTGATTTTTGTGAGTACGCCATGGGCCTGCTCATGTGGAGCGTTGGATTTAACCTTGTGATGATCAGATGGCATTAATGTGAAGCTTAATGGCGGGGGCACGTGGCCTGCTTGCACTGAATCTACAAGGAAAATATTAAAAAAAATACAAAAGGGTTCCACTAGGGCTCGAACCCAGGTCCCTATAGGTCAATGCCTTACGCGCGTTTCCTCTGCCACTAGAGTGGCTGTTTCATACGTGTATAAAACAAGTTGCACTAAATTTAAAATAAACTCAGTCTTGATTGCAACTTCATCTTCTTCCTCGCGCCAGCCTCTGTTGTTGCATTTTTAAATTTCTTATCTTGCTCATTTCTCAACAATTTGCAAAAGTATAAACATAAAACTTGCTCCATTTATCAATACGAATTCAACCATGTAACAACATAAAATATAAATAAAAGATGAACATTAATTTCTTTTGGTACCAAATAAAACCTAATTTTTTCAGAAAGTTCTAACTCAAAATTCGCATCACTCAGCAACATAAATTAAAACTAAAGGCATGGTTAGCTTCAGGGCAATGATGTCTACATTTTTTATTCACAAAATAACCATTAATGATGCTTTTAGAGCGATTTCAATGTTGAGAAAACTTACCTCAAAATTGGAAATCGCGTATGGTGTTTGATCACCCTTGGAAGTGTGGTAATGATTTTGATAGCTTCACTGGACTCCTAGGAAGCTAATGCAACTCTTACTTTGTGCTGAGAGTGGCTGAATCTTCTTGGAGAAGTCAAGTTGCAAAGATGAGTTTTTGAGTTTGGAGGATCATGAAGATGGAGTTACAATTATGTAACAGGGACGGGGATGAGTTGTATATGATGTATGGGACCTTTGTGATTGATTTAGATAGGAAACATATGAGTGGATTGCGAGTTTGAGGTTTTTGGCCAGAAGTTGCAACAATGGAGGTTTGTGTGCAAGTTTAGAGTTTCAAGGAATTTGAGGGAGTTTCAGGGCTTGTAATATCGTCTGTTAGGTTGCATATAACTTATCTATTTATAGACTAAAGATCTTTAAGGCTCTAGTGATTAGAATCAATAAATCACATGGTATGCTTTTGAAACTTGCTTTTGAAGCAAACAAGAAATGCATAGTTTCAATGTGAAGTAAAAGGGCTTGTAGGGTGGTTAATAAGTTGTAGATATGTTGCTTCTTGCTTTGAAATGTTTTGGAGTCAGAAGCAATAATGTATGGGCTCAAGGAATTTACCTTGTGATTAAAGTTGGCTTTTCTAAAATGGAAGTGGTGACTTTGTGCCAAAAGTGGAAAGTAAACTTGGATAAAGCTTCAAACACTTGGACAATGGCTCAAACTATTGTGTAAACATTTAATTATTGATTTATTTTCAAGTTTGAAGGGATGCAAAGCAAGATTATGCAACATGGCTTAAGATTGGATCATGCATTCTTAATGAAAATGACCTAAAATCCAAGAATGGATGTCCAACTTCATCTCTTTGAAACTTGTAGCTCAAGCATGATCTCTTCAAGTTCTTGAACATTTTTGAAATCTTGAAATATTGTCTACAACCTTCATGTTGATCACTTTGGATAAATCAAATTGGAGATAGGTGAAAAAATGCCAAGTAGTTGGGACAAAAAAATATGCCTAACTTGATGAAAATTTCACTAAATGTTTTAGTAAAAATGTCATGACTTCATGAGCCTATATCTTCAAATATAAGCATTTTTTTGGAAATCAACCCTAAGGGGAAAAGTTGTAGAATTCATCAAGATCTACAACTTTCATGTTTAATGTTTTCCTTGAATCATCTTGCATCACGGTGAAAAATTATCATGAAGTAATGAAATTATCAAAGTTAAAGAACACTTAGAATTTTCTATGTATTAGAAATATTGACTTTTTGTTGACTTTATTGATTCTGGTTGACCAAGTTTGAAATTTTTTAATGTCTTGATGAATCTTGATATTTGAAATTCAATGTTTATCAAAAAGTCAAAGTTTGACATTTTGTGTATCATTTGACTTTTCATCAGTTGATCAAATTTCAACTATCAATCCATTAATATTGAGAAATGATTTGAGCCATGAAATTAGGTCAACATGTTGTGTTTGAGTCCATGAGATCATGCTTCAATTCATTAGGTCATGTATTAGGTCAAAAGTCAATGATCATTCATTCTCAGTCAAAACCCTAATTTTGACAATTCTTCCCCTTTGATGATTTGAGTGCTTTTCTTGAGGAATTGTGATCAACACTTGATCAATTGATGAATATAAATTCAAAATGTTGATGTTGGCCAAAACACATGTTTGACTCCTTGAGAATGACGCATGAAGGCAACACGCAAGTAAAAAAATCAAAGCTCTTGCTCTCATTCAGAGGTATGAAGCCTTCAAAATGGAAGAATATGAAACCATTGAAACAATGTTCTCAAGATTTCAAATTCTGGTTGCTGGGTTAAAAGTTCGGGATAAAGGGTATTCAACTGCAGATCATGTAAATAAAATCATCAGAAGTTTACCCAAGAAATGGAGACCCATGGTCACAACTCTTAAACAGGCCAAATATCTAAACAAAATCTTTCTTGAAGAACTTGTCAGCTCCTTGAGAAGTCATGAGATAGAGTTAGAAGAAGATGAACCCTATAAGCAAGGTAAATCTTTATCTCTTAAATCTAACAAAAAATATGAACCGAAAGTTTTGCAAGAAAAAGTAGAAAACTCTGGTGGATACTCATCAGAAGAAGACGAACTATCTCTTCTCTCCAGAAGAGTCAATTAGTTGTGGAAGCCCAGGCAGAGGAAGTTAAGAACTTCCAGAAGAACGAGAAATCATTTTGAACCATCTTCTGGATACAGGAAATCAAGTAACAGAGACATTATACGCTACGAATGCAATGAACAAGAGCACTACAAGAGAGACTGTCCAAATCTTCAAAAAGAGAAACTTAAAAAGAAGTTATTTAAGGAAAATAAGAAAAGCCTCATGGCAACATGGGATGACTCAGATTCTTCTGAAGCTGAAACAAAATCAGAAGATGAAAGAGCCAACATAGACCTAATGGCCAACGTATCAAATGACACTGGGTCATCTGGATCAGAATCAGACTCAGAGGCATAAGATGTATTGTCTAACTTTTCTAGATCTCAATTAGAAGAAAGTCTTAAAAGATATCAGCAACTTCGAGTCATAAATAAGAACCTGAAAAAGGATCTAGTTTCTGACTCTAAAAAAACTAAGAAACTTGAGATCAAAAAACTCTGAGCTTAAAGAAAAAAATTCTAAACTAGAAAATAACTTACAAAAGGCTCAAAAAGAAACTGTCTCAGAAGTTCCTAGTAACTCTGATAATATCATAAAGGAATATGATCATAGCTTTCAAAAATTTCTTTCTAAAAACATAGATAGAAGCAAGATGGCTTCAATGATATATGGAATTAGCAGAAATGGGAGAAAATGAATAGGATACAAGGGTAAAGCATCTCAACCTAAGAAAGTTATGGATATGGTCATAAAACACACACCTCTTTATTCTCACTTCACCTATGGGCTCACACATAACATAAAGTATACTAGTGATGCTTTTTCCTCTAAACCAAAATTCAAACAGAATTTTGGCAACTCTAAGAAACAAGGACCCAAAAAGATATGGGTACCTAAGGAAAAAATTGTCTATGTTGCAGATTTCTTTAACAGCAACGTTGAAACACCAATCCTGGTACCTTGACTCTAGATGCTCACGACACATGACGGAAAGAAAGCATATGCTCCAGAGCCTGGAGCTTAAATCTAGAAGCTACATAGATTTCAGAGGCAATCAAAAAGGAAATATTATTGGCTCTGGATCTATTAGTAGATGAATTAATGTATAACATGTTATCAATAAGTCAATTAAGTGATAAAGGTTATCATATAATCTTTAATCAAAAGTCCTGTAAAGCTGTTAGTCAGAAAGATGGATTTGTCCTCTTTAATGGAAACATAAAGAACAACATTTACAAAATAAAAGTTTCTGAACTAAAAAGTAAAAATGTAAAATGCCTATTTTCTGTTGACAATGAGCAATGGGTCTGGCACAAAATATTGTGGCATATTAGTATGAGAAGGATATCTCAGATCAACAAACCCAATCTGGTCAGAGGACTTCCTAACTTGAAGTTCAGCTCAGGTTCTCTGTGTGAAGCATGTCAAAAAGGAAAGTTTGCAAAACCTTCTTTCAAAACAAAAAATGTTGTTTCTACCTCTAGACCATTAGAACTTCTTCATATAGATCTATTTGGACCACTGAAAACTGCATCTATTAGTTGCAAGAAGTATGGATTAGTCATTGTAGATGACTATAGCAGATGTACATGGGTAAAGTTCTTAAGACACAAGGACCAGTCACATTTTATGTTCTTTGCTTTCTATAACCATGTCCAAAATGAAAAAGATCTTAGAATTGTTAAAGTCAGAAGTGATCAAGGTGGGGAATTTGAAAACAAAAAAATTGAGTTAGTTTTTAATGAGAATGAAATCTCTCATGATTTCTCTAGTCCTAGAACTCCTCAACAAAACAGAGTTGTAGAACAAAAGAATAGAACTTTACAAGAAATATCCAGAACCATGATCAATGATACTAACATTTCTAAGAACTTTTGGGCAGAAGAAATTAACACATCGTGTTATATTCAGAATAGAATCTCCATAAGACCTATTCTGGATAAGACTCCATATGAACTGTGGAAGAACAGAAAGCCCAACATTTATCATTTTCATCCATTTGGATGTACTTGTTTCATTCTAAACACTAAAGAACATCTGAACAAGTTTGACTTCCATAACACAAATGTGACTCATGTAAGGATACTATGAATGTTCAAGAGCTTATAGAGTATATAACACAGAAACATGGATTATGGAAGAGTATATCAGTGTCATATTTGATGATAATCTTGGCTCTCAAAAGTCAAAGCAGGGTAAATTTTTTGAAGATATAGAAGTTTAACTTACAGGTACTAAAGACACTACATCAGAAGTTTCTCACAAATAATCACAGTCAACTCTAGATGAAGTTGTCACAGACATTACAACAACATCTGAAGAGCCTCTCCAGAAAAGACAATCTAGAAGTAGTTTAGCTCATCCAGAAAACAAGATTATGGGAAAGAAAGAAGATCCAATCAGAACAAGATCTACATTCAGAAATTATGAAGAATCTCTCATGGGATTAGTGT
Organism: Vicia faba; assembly: GCA_948472305.1. Lineage (NCBI taxonomy): Eukaryota > Viridiplantae > Streptophyta > Magnoliopsida > Fabales > Fabaceae > Vicia > Vicia faba. Next base: position 107,359 of record CATIWC010001400.1, on the reverse strand, counting down.
CTCTGATTGAGCCAACTTCCATTGACGAAGACCTTCTAGACAATGATTAGATACTTGCAATGTAGGAAGAATTAAACCAGTTCACCAGAAACGATGTGTAGGATCTAGTTCCTAAACCAAAAGGGTTTAACATGATTGGAACAAAATGGGTATTCAGAAACAAACTAAATGAACAACGAGACATCGTGAGAAACAAAGCACGACTGGTGGCACAAGGTTATAGTCAATAAGAGGGGATAGACTATACATAAACCTTTGTTCTAGTCGCCAAGTTAGAACCTATCAGACTTTTAATTTCTTTTGCAGTAAATAACGATATCACTCTTTATCATATGGGTATTATAAGTGCTTTTTAAAATTTTCACATTGATGAAGATGTTTATGTGCGCCAACCCCCTGGTTTTGAAAACTCAAAACATCCAGATTATGTCTATAATCTTAAGAAATTGTTATATGGTCTGAAACAAGCTCCCAGAGCTTGGTATGAAAGACTAAGTAACTTTCTCTTAGATAATAATTTTACCAGAGGGAAGGTGGACACTACTTTATTCTGTAAACTATTTAAAACTGACATTCTGGTTTGTCAAATTTACATAGATGATATTTTTTTGGATCTACTAAAGCCTTTGTAGGAAGAGAATTTGCTAAATTTATGCAGGAAGAATTTGAAATGAGTTTGATGGGAGCACTCAAGTTCTTTCTGGGTATCCAAATCAATCAAACTCTGGAAGGAACCTACATACATCAAAAAAAGTATGTCAAAGAACTTCTAAAGAAATTTTACTTGTCAGAATGTAAGCCAGCCAAAACTCCGATGCATCCCATATGCATTATAGAAAAGGAAGAGGCAAGTAAGAAGGTAGAACAAAAGATCTACAGAGGTATGATTGGTTCTCTCTTATATTTAATAGCTTTAATAATTGATAATCTGTATAGTGTATGTCTGTGTGCTAGATTCCAATCAGATCCTAGAGAATCTCACTTAACAACTGTTAAGCAAATTTTCAAGTATCTGAAAGGTACTACTAATCTTGGTATTTGTTATAGAAAAACCAAAGAATACAAATTAGTAGGGTATTGTGATACTGACTTCGTTGGAGATAGAATAGAAAGGAAAAGTACTTCGGGAAGCTGCCAATTTCTGGGAGACAATCTAATCTTGTGGTCTAGCAAGAGGTAATCCACCATTGCATTGTCAACTGCTGAAGCTGAATATATAGCCGCAGCTGTATGAAGCATACAAATGCTTTAGATTAAAAGCCAACTCGAAGACTTCAACATATATGAGAGTAACATTCCTATTCTCTGTGATAATACTTCTGCTATATGTCTTTCAAAAAATCCCATTTTATATTCTAGGGCTAAGCATATGGAATTTAAACATCATTTTATTAGGAACTATATTCAGAAAGCAATTCTTTCATTAAATTTCATAGACACATACCATTTATGGGTTGATGTTTTCACTAAACCCCTTTCTTAAGATAGGTTTAATTTCATTTTGAAACATCTCAGCATGAAACTATGCCCAGAATGATAGTTTTATTTATGTATACGTTAACCCTCAGAACTTTATGCCTATATTTTTTGTGTGAACATATGATCAATATTCTTCAGAAGTAAGAAGGAAAGTTGTACCCGGATCTATCTAAGAAGATCTGAACATTCTCCAAATAGTTCATTTCAAAGATAGAAGCTCACAGTTTACAATATCAACATTTATCAACTCAACACAAGGTTTTCCTCTAAGGCTGAACATGTGCTCAAATTATAAAGAAACTGAAATATTGATTGGATGCATTGAGACTTGTGTCATATCAGTAACTATTTTATATCTTTACGATATCCCTTTTTCTCAGGAATTATTAATCCTAGTAATAATTCTCTTTAAACCATTTTCTTGTTAATTAAGTCTCATATTTTCCTATATATACGTTGCTCACTTTTACTATCACTTTTCCAGTTTCAATTTGTTTTTCTCTCTTAATTTTGTTCAATCTTTTAAAAACCCTAAAGAGTTTGTGTGAACAATAGCTTCCTCCCAACAACTTTCTCAAAGCTCTCAAAGAATTCCTGGCTCTTCTTCTTCAACGGCAGAAAGGTACGAAGAACCCTCAAGAACTCACCTTACTCCCATTGATTTGCTGGAAGTTTTGTGTGAGCTCATTGTAGACTTTGTCAGCATGAAGAAAAATGGACATGATCTAACCCCTGATGTTGAGTTCGATGGATGAAACAAGTACTTTGATCACCTAGTGGGTCTAGTTTTTCCAAGATTTGTTAAAGAATTATGGATTCACGCTACAACTTCAAATCACCGGGTCACTTTCTTCGTTATGGGAAAGAAAATAGTCATATCTGAAGATCTCATTGGGAAACTGATAGGTCACGACACTGGCGGTATTCATTGCAGTAATGTGGCTGTCAAAAGCTCCAACCTAACAAAGATTTTAAAAGAAATTTTTACTTCTGGCCAACCATCCAATAAAATTAAAGATCTGAAAGATTACCTCAGAATTTTGTCAACAATCATTTTGGGTTGCATCAATCACAGAAAACCCAAAAGTTCTCTAGACTATATCAACATTGATTTGCAATATCTTTTATACTTCATAGCCACCAAAGTAAAGGATAATCTACCACATCTTTTATTCAATCATCTGAAGTCCAGCGTCAAATAGACAACAGAAGAAGAAAGAACAAAGAGAGATTGGATCCCTCTAGGCAGACACGTTTTAGATATTTTGACAGAAAACAAACTGATAGAACATTTGACTGAGGCTCAACAAGTCAGCACTCTGGAAGCTTGTGGTGGTAAACCTCTCAACACCGAGAATCAAAAGAAGATGAATCTTATTGAAACCATCAAGAAGGATCAAACAATAACAACCAAGGAAGTCATTACCACTAGAAGAGTACCTCTGAAGGATTTTCCTCTCTTCTCTCAAACAAATGCTTCTCCAGATATTATTCTCAGATATATGGATGCTTACAAAAGGGAAGGGACAAATCCAGAAGTGAACATTCGTGATTTGAGACAACAACCTCTGGAAGTTGCTCCCAGAATACTAAGTAAAAGGAAAGCTGCTGGAGAAGGAACTTCTCAGAAGACTCCCAAAGCTGCCAAAAGAAAGGTAATCCATCTTTTATTTTTGTTGTTGAATCATTACTGTTATCAACATCTGAAAACCCTCCTTCTCAAAAACCCACAAAAGATCCATCACCTCAAACCTTTGATGACTTTGACATTGACTTTGACACCTCACTATCTCTAGATAACCTTCTGAACAACCCACCTACTACCCATCTTTACCAAAATCTTCCTGAACTTGCTTAAGTTCTTTATGATATTCATCAATTTTATCCATTGTTTGAAGCTCACCACGTAGAAAATCCAAACTTTGACTCTGATACCACAACATCCATTCACGGAATCACCTGCCCTCTCATGGTCTCTCAACCACCCATAATTCTCTCAACTTCCTCACAAAACCTCTTTATCCCAGATATTCCATCTCCTTATCAATCCACTCCACCAAACTCACCAAACTCACCAAAGTTACCAATTTTTATTTATGAATCTCGCTCTCTCGATAACCACCCAGAAGATCCCCTTCGAATAGTTAAAGACTTAGAAGCCTTGGACAATCTCGTCACAAGTTCTTTGAAAATCGCCATTCCAAAACCAATTCCAAATATTTCTAAAGCAGATGTTGGTAAACCACTGCTGATTTTTGAAACAGAAATAGAGGAATGGTTAACTCTCTAAAGCTAGCTTGCATAGAGAATCTTAATCCAGCTGCATCTGATTCTCATTGGAACTAGTTCAGAAAATGGTTCAACTCTGAATCCCTGAAACTCAAGGAGCTAAGTTATCAAATTGCTCAACATAACTTTTGTGATCATCTGAATATATTCAAGGATCAAGTTACGTGTCATTGGGAAAAGAAACCAATCCTTCTACTGGATAATGTCACTTGGGAAGATAATCAACCAACAGAATATGGTGAACCATCCTCTGATCCTCTTCCTCTGGTTATATTTCAAGACAAAGACAAGGAAGTAGAAAAAGCTCATGAGTCAGAATCAGCCGCAACTTGCTCTGAAAAAGTGATTCCTTCTGCTGATATACCCTTTTCATCTCTTGTGCTGCAAACTTTGAAGGAGTTGAAGAGAGAGAAGCGGGATGATACGTGCAAGGAAATCAAGGGGATGCTTGGAAAACAAGAGGAATCAAACAGTCAGATCAAGAGTTTATTGGAAGCCATGTTCACACGACTTCCAACACCTCAAACTTTGTTTTAAAATTTGTTTTCGTCATTTTTTATTTGTTTCCTTCAGAATGTGTTTTTATTGGAATCTTTTTAAATATAACATGCCTTTTATTGTCTAAAGTGTTTTTATTTCTTTTTGATTCTTGACAAAAAAGGGGGAGAACGTGAGATGTTTTAAATATAACAGTATCGAGACTTAGTATCAAACATTTTGAATATCATAATTTCTATTTTTTTTTTCTTAAAGCAAAACAGGAACAAACTCTGTTAAGGACAAAAGTGGACGCATAAAAAATCTTTATCTCCAAAAATCTGTTCAGAACAATCTTCACGGAAGTATTTCTTCTCTATCTAAGTATCCAACTCAGGGGGAGACTTTAAATGATTTATGTTCTTTAAGTTTCTATCAAAATATCCAAGTTTTTGTCATCATAAAAAAAGGGAGATTGTTAGAACATAGTTTGATTTTACAACCCTTGTATGAGTTTTGATGATAAAAAAACTCAATGAACAATTATGCTCCCTAAATAAGTATTTTATTTTGGAGAGAAGTTCTAATGGAAGAAGCACAAAAGATGAGTTAGATCATTGTTTAAACTCTGATTTAACACATCTTATATAGAAAGCAATCTGCATAACACACTTATATAGAGAAGTTCTCAAGCTACAACTTCTGAGTACACTAAATGTTGTGAAGAAGAAGTCTGTTATTCTGATTCATATAGTTCTTGAAAGAAGTAAAGGATTCCCAATGGTAATATACATCTTCTGAAGCATTTTGAAGCAAACATGTTTTGAAGCGTTACATTTGATTTATGTCCATTCAAAAGTAATGGCTGAAAGAGGACAAGAATATCTATGTTTGTAAAGTTATTTAATTACTATTTATCAACATTCCAAAATCTCCTCACATGCGTTGCCTATATATATAAGACTTGAAGGAGAAATCATTTACGATTTTGTTGTGCACAACAAACGAAATATTTTCATCACCTTCATCTTACAAAAATTCATTTGTGTAAAACATCACTTGTGTGATACAGTTTTATTAGAAAACACATATTGTACACTCTTTCAAATTTACTATTGTGTAATATCTTTAGAAAACCGGGTTGTGGTTTAAACTCAAGAAGACGTTGATGGTTGTCATCGTATCTGTGTAATCAAGTTTTATTAGTGGATAAGTGTAATCAAGTTTTATTGTGTGTTGCCTTGGCGGGTGGACTAGAGTAGTTTGAGTTAAAACGAACCAGGATAACCAACATGTCTTTTACTTTAAGTTTTAAAAACCCTTATTCAACCCCCTTCTTGTGTTTTTCCATTCTTCACAATCTTGGACACCTATAATGAACCGTGAAAGTCATTTAAGGCATAAAAAGTCCAATTGTCGTTGAGAAAACCAAAACCCTAATTTGGAGGATCGGTGCTTAGGAGGTGAGCTTGTTTGATCAAACCCTTGAGAACCCTTTAGCATTTGAGATCTTTGGTGAGAAATGACTTCATTTGTTTTAAATATGGATCTTGTTCGGAATGAATCATTCTTCTTTCCCAGAATCAGATCTTCCAAATGTAGTGATCGGCTTCTTGGTTGTCTTTTCTAAATGGGTTCTTCAGATGTTCTGCATTGGTCTTAGTTTCTGGACATTTGTCTTCAAAAAATATGTCTCCAATACATGTAATTTTAACTTCTATATCTGCAAAATTTTCAACTTGCTTTTACTTTTGAGAGCCAAGCTTATCATCAAATCTGACATTAATGGATTCTTTCATAATTGGTGTTTCTGTGTTATATACTCTATAGCCTTTTGAGTGTTCAGAGTATCCTAACATGAAGCACTTTTGTGCCTTAGAATCAAACTTGTTCATATGTTCTTTGTTGTTCAAAATATGACAGGTACATCCGAAAGGATGGGAGTACTAAATGTTGGGATTCATGTTCTTCCATAAATTATATGGAGTTTTTTCCATAATAGGACTTATGGAGATTCTATTCTGAATGTAGCATGATGTGTTAACTTCCTCTTCCTAGAAGTGTTTAGCAATTTTAGTCTCATTGTTCATGGTTATGGCCATTTCTTATAGAGTTCTTTTATTTTATTCTACAACTCCGCTTTGTTGCGGAGTTCTAGGACAAGAGAAATCACAAGAAATTCCATTTTCATTAAAAAACATTGCAAAACTTATATTCTCAAATTTTCCACCATGTTCACTTCTGACTTTTACAATTCTAAACTCTTTTTCATTCTAAACTTGGTTACAGAAGGTAGAGAACACAAAGTGTGAATCGTCCTTGTTTCTTAAGAACTTTACCCATGTCCATCTGTTATAGTCATCTAAGATCTCTAATCCATACTTCTTGCCACTAATGGATGTAGTTTTCACTGGTCCAAACAAATCTATGTGCATAGGTTATAATGGTCTAGAGGTAGAGACAACAGTTTTATATTTAAAAGAAGGTTTTGCAAACTTTCCCTTTTGACATGCTTCACACAAAGCATCAAAAAGTTGAATCTTATAAATTTTGTTCTTTCTCTTACCATTAAATAAGATTTATCCATCTTTATAACTAACATATTTGCAAGACTTTTGATTGAAGATTATATCATAGCCGTTGTCACTTGATTGACTTATGGACAACAAATTATGCATTAATCCATCTACTAAAAGAACATTAGTTTTAGAGGAAACTGTACCGTTACCAACATTTCCATAGCCAATGATTTTTCCTTTCTGATTGCCTCTAAAACCTACATATCCTCCGGATTTAAGTTCCAGGATTTGTAACATATTCTTTCTTCCTGTTATGTGTTAAGAGCATCCAGAGTCTAGGTACCAAGACTGGTATTTCAACTTTGCTGCTAAATACATCTACAACATAGATAATTTTATTCCTGGGTACCCATATCTTTTTAGGTCCATTTTGGCTAGAGTTTACAAAATTCTAGTTGAATTTTGGTTTTTCATAAGAGTTCACAAAATATGATTTACTAGTATATTTTATATCATGTGTGTGTCCAAATGTGAAATGTGAGTCCAAAGGTGTGCATTTTATGACCATGTCATCTACTTGTTTTGGTTGATATGTTTCTTCTCCTCTTGGTTTCACATATCCTATACCTTTTTTGTCATTTATGCTAACTCCATAGATGATGGAAGCCATCTTGCTTCTATCTATGTTTCTAGCTAGAAACTTTTGTAAGCTATAATCATATTCTTTTATGATGTTATCAGAACTAGTTGAAACATCTGAGACAAGTTCTTTCTGAGCTTTTTGCAATTCATTTTTAATAAAGGATTTTTCATTTTCGAGTTTAGAATTTATTTCTTTTAGCTTAGTATTTTCTGCTTTTAGTTTCCTACTTTCTTTAGTTTCAGATACTAGACCATGTTTCAGGTTCTTGTATTTGATTTGAAGTTGTTGATATTTGTCAAGAATTTCAGACAGACTATCTTCTAATTGAGATCTAAAGAGTTTAGAAAATACCTCTTTTGTCTCTGATTCAGATTTAGGTTCTGATGAATATGTGTCACTGATACGTTACCCATTAATGCTATATTGACTCATTCATCTTCTGATTTAGATTCCGCTTCAGAAGACTCCGAGTCATCCCGTATTTCCATAAGACTTTTCTTCTTTTCTTTGACAATTTTCTTTTTCAGCTTTTATTTTTGAAATTTGGGGAAGTCACTTTTGTAGTGGCCTGGCTCTTTTCATTCGTAATAGATAATGTCTTTGTTGCTTGACTTTCTGTATCCAGAGGATGATTATGGGCGATTACCTGGCCTATTGTTGATGGACTCTTCTAGAGAGAAGAGATAGTTCAACTTATTCTAATGAGGATCCACTAGAGCTTTCTTCTTCTTCCTGAAAATCTTTAGTTTCATATTTTTTATTAGATTTAAGAACAAGAGACTTACCTTTCTTTTAGGGCTCATCTTCTTCTAGTTTTATTTCGTGACCTCTCAAGGAGTTGAGTAGTTCCTCAATTGATATAGTGTTCATATTTTTGGCTAGCTTTAAGGCTGTGACAATAGGTCTCCACTTCTTAGGTAAGCTTTCGATGATTTTCTTTACATGACCTGATATGGAGTACCCCTTGTCCAGAACTTTCAATCCAGCAACCCTAATTTGAAGCCTTGAGAACATTGTCTCAATTATTTCATCTTCTTCCATCTTAAAAGCCTCGTACTTATGGATAAGTTCAAGAGCTTTTGTCTCTTTGACTTGTGTGTTTCCTTCATGCGTCATTTTTAGAGATTCAAACATGTTATGGGTTGTATCTCTAATTGTGATCTTCCCATACTCAATGTATGAGATGACACTCAAAAGGATTGTTCTGACCTTGGGATGATTTCTGAAATCTTTCTTTTGATGATTTGTTATCTTATTTCTATCGATCTTTTGACCGCTTGCATCAACTAGATGAATGTATCCATCAGTTACCATGTCCCAGTGATCTACGTCTTGAGCTAGAAAAGAAACTTTCGATTCTGCCTTTCCAGTAATCCAAGTTTTCACCACCAAAGATTGGAGGTCTGCTGCTGATTTTGTCTTTATCATCATGGTTGTTGTTTTTTTTGTTTTGAAATGGTTCCACCATAGTGTTTTTCTTGCTATGATATTTTTGTAACACTGTTAACTTTTAAGACCAAGAACTAGGCGCTCTGATGCCAATTGAAGTATAGAAAAACACAAGAACGGGGGTTTGAATTGGCGTTTTCAAAAAATTAAAATAATATAACATGCTTGTTATCCTGGTTCACTTGAGCTCAAAGTTATTCCAGTCCACCCTTCAAGGTAACTACGAAGACAATGGTCAACGTCTTTTTGAGATCAAACCACAACTCGGTTTCTCATGGAAATACAATATTAAACAAATCTATAATGTGTTTATAATTGCTTCTAACAAGCTATATCAAAACTGTGATGTTTACACAAATTATAGCACTAAGAATAACTTAAGAGATAAAAGATATGAGAGTGTTTGGAGCAATCTTGCTTTTATGCATGAGTGTGTGTATTTTTATCCATCTTCTAGTCCCCTTTATATAGAAAAGATTCAGATCCATTGGATACATATAAATTTATTTTTGGAAGGTTGATGATTTGAGGTTTTAATATTCTTTCCAAAAATACAGATTTTGTTCCTAGTCATTATGTTCCAGCCGTTATATTCTTGACTCTATATTGATTGTCATGAATGTGATGTTGGATATGCAGATCTTTAGAACTTTGAGTTCTTGGTTTCAGAACATCAATATGGTGTTTATGTTGAGACTTCTTTGTTCTTTCATAACATTCTCATCAAAGTATAATTGGCAGCTTGGTGTGTCCGAAGTTTGTCTTATGCATAAGAACTTCTTTTACTAGCGTGTCATTCTTAGTTGCGCTTCTGATCTTCTTATAAGCACACTTTCTTCAGAGCTTCAAATTTGTTCATTCATGTCATTATCTTCTTAGCTTTCATCATAACTTCTCTATACATTCAATCAAACAATTAGAGTGCATAATTATTCTTCATAATAATTATGTATTTGTTATCATCAAAAATATGAATTAGATGTAGAATTAAACTATGTCCTAACATTTTTAAGGGTTTTGATAATTAAAAATATGTCCAAAATTGCTTTTAAGTGTGTCTATGTGTATGTGTGTATTTTTATTGCCTTAGTATGTTAAGATTTACTCTACTACTTTCACAAAACTCTAATCACTCAGACACACACAACCAGGCGACCTTTCAAACTTCTCTCTTTCATAATTCTAAAGATTTTAAGATCCTTTGCTTGATACATAGATCATATAATAACTTCAATGTAATATTAAGCCTCTTACTTGATGAGGATTTAGATGTCTTTAAGTTTTGTCACCATCATTACAGTGTTGGAAAGTCATTACCACAGGCTTCAACAGTCATTAGCATTGCTGTCATCAAAACTTTAAGTTAGTTCTCGGCAAGATTATCAGCTTCATACTTCCAAGCACATATATCCACATTCTTCCCATGTTAGATGATGCAAATTCATCTCTCAGGGAGGTGGTAAAATAAAACATAAATTTATATAGTTAGAGTGGTTGAACTCCCCCTCCCATAAATAGAGAGTAAATTATACTCCCATTGAGAGTATACTTCTCCCCCTTTGTCATACTCAAAAAGGCAAGAAAAACAAATAGATAACATATAACACAAATATAAACTAGATAAAGGGAAGAAAAGGAAATAGAAATGATATATTATCATACTAATCCATGCATGATTTATTTAGAAATCCTAGTCCAGTTCTTATTAAAAAGATGTTTTCATTAGGAATAAATCTTGTAAAAATATATGCGAGTGTATTAAACGAGGTCACAAATTCATGTATGCATTCACCTTTTTCAACATGATCCCTAATAAAGTGGTTCCTAACCTTAATGTGTTTGGCCCATAAGTGAAGAATCAGGTTTTTATTGAGTTTTATAGAACTTGTGTTATCGCATCTTATTAAGACAACTCTAACATTAACACTTTAATAATTTAGTTGTTGTTTCATCTAGATAATATAAGAGAAATAACTACCCACAACAACATATTTTGTCTCAACTATGGATAGTGTGAGACCTTATTGTTTCTTTCTATGACAGGAGACAAAATATTTTTCAAGTAAGAGACACATACCACATGTAATTTTCCTATCAAATTATCACCAAACAAAATCAGAATTGGTGTACCCAACTAAGTCACAAGGCACTCCCTTGGGAATCATATGTTAGAACATAGTTTGATTCTACAACCCTTGTAAGAGTTTTGATGATAACAAACGCAAAGAACAATTATGCTCCCTAAAATTATATTATGTTTTGTAGAGAAGTTCTGATGGTAGAAGATCAGAAGATAAGTTACAAAGTTGATTCTGCTGTGATTATAAACATCTCTCAAAAAGTTCTGATGGAAGAAGATCAGAAGATGCGCTAAAACGTTGTTTCAACTCTGATTATAAAACTTCTTTCAAAAAGTTCTAACGCTGCAAACATGATTTCGTGGCTCTGATCTCCAAAGTTTTGAAGTAAGCTGCAACAGATGCTTTAATGTTTTGAAGCGTTACAAATCAAATATTTCCATTTCAAGAGTAACAGCTGGAAGGGAACAAGGATCTTTATTTTTGGAAAGCTCTTTAATTGTCATTAATCAAGTTTCCAAATTCTCCTTCATGCTTCGCCTATTTAAACAAGCCTTGAGGATAAATCGTTTATGATTTACACATGCACAACAACAATGCTATCATCTTTCATCCTCAGTCTTTCAACATTCAAATTATGTAAAACATCACTGTCTTGTGATACTCTTTAATTAGAAACACTATTGTACACTTTATTCATACATTTTTTAGAGAATTTCCTTGAGAAAAACCAGGTTGTGGTTATACTCAAGAAGACTTTGGCAGTTGTCAAAGTAGATTTGTAATCAAGATAGATTGGTGGATTAATACCTCGTTGGAGAGAGGCGAAATCACCTTTGCGGATGGACTAGATTAGTTTGAGTTCAAACGAACTAGGATAAAAATCAACGTGTTCTTTTCATTAAGTTTTAAGATCCCAATTCAACCCCCATTTCTTGTGTTTTTCCATTCTTTAATTTGCATCATAGCGCTTGGTTCTGAGTACAAGCACTTAACCATGTCAGTAAAAGATCAAAGCTAAGAAAAACACTATGGTGGGACCAATTCAGAAACATCAACAATGACTACCATTATGAGAAAGACATAATCAGCGACAAACCTCCAATCTTTCATGGAGAGTGTTGTACCCCAAAATTTTCCCTCCCATATTCTTCAAAGTTTTGACAAGCATCATCTCAATTTGCTAAAGTTTATTAAAAGGTTGCACAGTCAAACCATCCTCCTGAGCCAGTTAAATTAGGGTTTTGGTTCCTTCAAGGAAGTTGAGGTTTTCAAGGGTCCAATCAAGTCCCATATGCCTATATACATTGCCAAGCATCTACATGTCAAGTTTCAAGGCTCACAAGGTCAAGTTGCACAGTCAGAAACCCTAATTGCTTCACAATCAACTGTAGGGGCAAAATGGTCATTTGGCAGTCAAAAGTCAAAAATTTTGGTCAACATCTTATTTTGAAGCCACAATCATCATTTGATCAAGTCTTGATCATGATTCCACAAGAATGGCTCAAAATTCATCAAGATGCAAAAGTTTCCATTTTTGGACAGTTGAAAAAGTCAACTTTAACTTGACCAAGGCATAACTTTTTCATGGTTCATCAGAAAAATCCCATCCAATGCTCATTTTGAAGGGGATGACATTTCCTACAACTCATCTTCACATTCCAAGTCCAATAAATGCTCTCACAAAAAGTTATAAATTTCAACATTATAGGTCATTTTCAAAAGTCAACAAAAAGGCATTTTAAGTCAATACCATAACTTGAGATTGGTAACTCAAAATAACATGGGACCAAAGGAATTGGTTAGAGGACTTCAAGACCTTTCCAAAATGTCTAAGAACATGTTCATATGATCAAAATTGAGCAAGATATGCATTGGAGAAGTTGGGAAATTTTTGTGAAATGGCAAAAGTCAACTATCCTTGAAACTTCAATTTTTGACAAAAGGGCCCACTTTTTTCCACTTGATTCATACTTGTCATGCCACCCACGTGTCCCATGATCAATTTCAAGACCAAATAATTATTTTTTTATTTTTATTTAATTTTTATGGATTTAATTCATTTTAATCCATAATAATTCAAGTAAATCTAAAAAAATTAATTAAATGGTATATTATGGTTTGAATAGCCTTCATGAAGCATTTGCAACCTACCAATTTCGTGCTAAGCTCATTTAGGCATGAAAATTCAAATTTTGAACAAGCTTTGAAAGGCCTTTAATGGTGGTTAAGACAAAATCCAAAGCTTAATTGCAATGGTTAAAGGCTCCTAAATGTGACTTATTCTCACTCATTACTATATATACAAGCCTTGCAAGCCTCATTCACAACCTAGAGTGTGCACAAACAGCCAGAGCAAAATCCAAAAAGTGTCAAAAAAAAAGTGTGAGATCAAAAGGAGTGTTGCAAACATTTTCAGGCCAAAAGGAGAACGTGACTCTCTTCTTTGCCATACTCTGAAGCTACAACAACCCTTGCCACGTCCTAAGGTCCATCATACCGCGCTGTAAGTTTTCCCAGGTCCCCCAAATGCTTGTTTCATTTTTTCTCTAACATATTCCCATGCAGCATTCCAGCGAAAGTCCACCATATGTCTCAAGCAATCAGCGTGCCATGTGTCCAGTCCTACAGATCTGATGGCCAAAGAATGCAGACCATGGTGCTCATGAGTTAACACAGGTGTAGGCAATCAGGAAAGTCAAAAGGGGCTTGAAGGTTCATGGGCCTCACAATTCCATTAACACCTCCAATCTGGCCCACCCCCCCCCCCCCCCCTTGGTTTTGTTATTTCTTTTTATCTTTTTATTTTTTCTTATCTTTTATAACTCCTTTTTTTTTATTAATTATTAGTATTATTAACATAATTAATATTTTCATAAAAAATTCAAAAAAGAACGAATATTATTATTATTATTAATTTCATGTTATTTTTGTAAATAAATACTAATAAATTGAATTAGTTTTAATTAGGCAACTTTAACCTTTTTTCTTAATAACTAAAATAAATTTAGAATTAGATTTTTATTAACTTTTAATTTTAATTCCTTTTATTTTATTTCATTAAAAACATAAAAAATACAAAAAACATTTTTCTTTTAATAAATTAAATAATTAGTTTTAATTCCATTTCATTAAAAAAGGACAAAATTCAATTTCTTTCTCAAAAGGGTCAAAACCCTTAGGATGTTCCCGATTAAATTTTTATTCGCGCACATTTATTTTATTTTGATTATTTTCTCTTTATTTTCATTAAAAACACAAAAATACAAAAAAACATTTTCTTAATTAATTAATTGGTTAGTTATTAGTTTTAATTTCATTAATTACAAAAAAAAAGACAAAAAATTCAATTCTTTTCTTAAAAGGGTCAAAACCCTTAAGACGTTCCAATTTAATTCTTTCGCGCATTATTCTTATTTTTTGATTATTTATGTAACTGTTTCCGGATATGTAATAGTAATTAGGTTTATCTCTTTATTTACTATCTCTAGATTTACATTTCTGCAATTTATTTTCCGCACTCCTAACTGCTAATATGCCAGCAAGAATGTATGTAAATAAAATGAATCTGTAGCTCACAAATAACATGTACAAAGACAATTAACTGAAAAACAACACACATGCACATACCACCCCTAGGGTACGCCTCACTGGTTGCCTCGAACGTGGTCATCATGTATAGGGTGTCTTAGAGGTCTCCCTTTTTGTCTAAAGATCCAGTTGCCTCGAAACGCTTGCCTCGGATACAAAGGATCTAGGACATAGGGTTACTTCTAAGGCGTCCTACCATTGCTTCGGTGACCACACTGTCCCGATAATCGAATTGACCCGAACACCTTTAACGATGGTGCTACCTACCTCTCAATGGTGGGATAGCACTATCTAAAGGACTCTTACACAGCTTAATTTCTCAGGGTAGGTAGACTTCTCTTAAGTACTTGCTCTTTCTCAAAACAAACAAAATACTTTTCACACCTCACACTTTCTAAAAGATTTCAAACAAATTTTTCATACACTCTTGAGGACGGATACAAGAGTTACTTAGAAATTTTTCAAACGAAACTTTTTCAAAACCCACAAACACAAGAAAAGCAAACAAATTTTGAAAACATAAGAGCAAGTACCTAAGAGCCCGTGGATAACCACGGATAAAAAGGGTGCTAACACCTTCCCTTTCTATAAATCTACCTCCCGAACCGAGAGACATCTCGAATAAGGAATTTTGTTGTGCTTTTGTCCTTTCCATGTTGGAGAACAAAAAAGACGGTGGCGACTCTTGCTTACCGCGACATTTCGCAAACCAGCTTAAAAAACAGTCAGTTCTATTCCCACTGATCACAGAACTGGCGACTCTGCTGGGGAATTAATAAAGTGAGGTGTACCTTAGGAATAGTTCATCATCATGTTTTCAATTGCTTGATCTGTTTGCTTTAAAAATTGCGGGCATGTTTTGGGAGTTTCATAGATCCTAACCCGGATCTGGGGGATACCTCTTAGAAAGTAGCAACAAACTGTGAGGGAACTGTGCGGGGTATACCGACACGGTTGAAGCAATTTGCTACGTTGATGTGGCACTTTGGTGAGTACCGGTAACCCTCGAGTCAAGTCAAGGAGAGTACGGGGCCACCGTGTGGTGTCGTGAAGCATCAACTGACCTTAGGAACCTTACTTGACCATCCTGGCCTCTTTAGGGGTAGTGAGATGACTGACTTTGGTGCAGTCCGAAGTTGGTTGATACTCAATACTACACTCATTGAGGGTTGTTTTCTTGGAATATTTTGATCGCCAGTTCAGTGGCTAAATCAAAACAATGAACATAGAAAACAACCCTATGATATTGAGCTCCTTAGAACCCAGTTACTTTTGATAGGACATGTTTTGAGCCCACCAACTTCAAGAGGGTAGTATCCCAAACTTCATGCTGGCCTAAACTCTAAGGGCTCTTTGTGTGACTTGTGTGCCTTCAAACTTGACTACTTGCATACTTGTTATCTAACAATTGAGTTTCTTGCAGGTTTTGGTTACAGTCCTTAATCTAGATTCATAACAGGGTTTACCTACATTACTCCATGCATAGCATAACATTATACCATCATACCATTGCATGCATCCTGCATAAGGACTAATCCATTTCAAGGATCTCAAGGGTTTGTGATGCAGGTCATGATAAAACAAATGTCTAGCAAGGGGCAAAGGGGATTTATTTTACTCTAGCCAAGGTTAATGACTTGAGTCAGGGGCTATGACCCACTGGATATGGTGAGCCTTGACTCTTGAAGAAGGACTCTCAACAACATGAAGTTCCCTCCATCAAGCTACAAAACTTAAATTCTGACAATTTTCTTGTTTACCCCACGAGATCCTTGAAAACATTGCATACATATATCACATATATCATTGCATAACAGGTACCCTTGCTACAGGTCACTTACCAGCTTCGCTGTTTATTTCAGCAATGGCTTCCCAAAAAGACAACCAAGATCTTCATGCTCAAAAGACTCAGTTCGGGGAAATCCTCCTAAATCTATCCAAGGGGCAGGAAGAGCTGAGAACACTCCTCATGGGGACTTTGGTCAGGAACAGTCCTGAAGACGATAGGGACGAACGGCTGAAACGTCTACAAGCTGAGGTGGATACAATGAGAACCCAGATGCTGGGGCAAATGGCTCTTATCCAAGACTTATCTCAAAGACAAGGAGAGCTCAGGGTTGTTGTCAACCAACTGCTTCGGGATAACCAACTGGGGCAAACATCTAAGGTTGAAGAGAAAGCCATCATTCAACCACCTGTGGGGCAAGAAGACCAGGGAAAAGCTCCTCAGTTTGCTTCAGGGTCACAAGCCCAGCATCAACCTCACCAGCGTCAACAGGGTAATCGGCATAAGCGAAATACGTCTGGAAGACATTTCTCGGAGACTGGTATACCATCATCACTGATACTGAGACGCTTGTTGGAGGTCAAGCTGATTGCTTTAAAAGATCCTCCTAAGAATCTCAACATAACCTCCCTGAAGTACAATCCTGATGAAAGGTGTGCCTACCATTCTGACAGTCCTGGACATGACACTGACGACTGTTGGAGCTTGAGGAACAAGATCCAGGACTTGATCGACGGAAGGGTGCTGGAGTTCATGCCGGGTGGCAAAATGAAAATCTTCTGCTGATGATCTTCCATCTGAGATGACTAGTGCAAACTAAGAAGCTTTTGTTCATTCGAATGTTCAAGTTGTATTTTTCTTTGATTGTTCAAACATTTGTTCATGTCAAACTCTTTTATGTTATCAATGCATCGCATATGTCTGTTTTGAATCAATATACTCACATTTTCTATATTCAAACTACTTTCATTTTTTGATGTCAACTCTCAATTAATAATTCTAAGCCTCTTGAGGGAGGATGACGAAAACGATACCACGATCCTTACAGTATGCTTTTGAACAGACCCCGCTGATGAGGTACAGGCATTGTTTCAATTCCTAAACACTGGAGTTATAAGGAAGATAATCCCTCGTCAACCCCTTTGAGCCAAAGAAGTAGGAGTTTTTCTTTTTGAAAATTAAAACCCTTAATCATAACCTGGGGCAGGGTAGTTCTCTCAGCTGATCCAGGTGCACAACGAATGGCACCAAAGAAGTCCTTACAAAACAAAAGACAGTGATGGCTCCGAATGATCATAAAGACGGGCAATCATTATCTCCCAAAAATAAAAGCCCATTAAGTCAAAACCTATGAAGGAGACTTACAAAACTGGGGCATCCCGCTGACTGTGCTCATGAAAGAAACAGTTCAGGCAAAAAACAGGGATAACGAAATCAAAAAAGAAAGAGGTCCCACAAACCCTCAACTAAAAAAGGAATGACTGCCTATTCCAAATAAATTGTCAACATCCGAACCATCACCGGAATATCAGAGCAAAGACTCAAACAAGGTCTAACGCACGATCAGCTGAGTTTAGGTTTGAAGAACATCACGAAGAGCGGGTGGGTACAAATATAATTTGAGCCTTTATCTTTTGTTTCTTGAACCGTGAACCAGGCCACATTATAACACTTAAAAGTCCTAGCTGAAGCATGGGTTAGTTCGAAAGCATATTGTTACAAAGGTATCCTGACTCCTTAAGGCTCGCTGTAAAATCTTGAGTTGACATCACATGCTACAAAATTTGCTTGTTTTACTAGAAAAAAAAACGCATTTTCAAAAACTTCAAGACAGACATAAGCTTTGCATTTTTAATATAACATTGCTTGCATGTGACTATTTGTTTGAACAGCATAGAAGTTCGCACGACGAATGTCTAATGAACAAAACCACCTCCAATCAAGGGGGAAGGGCATGATCATTGTCCATCATCTGGGGCAGTCCAGTCAAGATTCAGAGAATCTCTCAAATGCCTAATAGCCTGGGGCAAACCTCCCCCTGAGTCACCTGGGGCATTGGACATGAGTTCCAGCTACAAATCTTGCCTGATCAAACATCTTCTGGTCGCATGGCAACACAACAACAGGGGCATCTCCCTACATTCTGAGAGCATGGACATAGTCGAAAAGATACTACGCACAATCAAAGACCCACTAGGTTGACACACCTAGGCAAAAATAAGGGCTTCCCGGCGAACCAAAAGGGTTCAGGAAAAAACAAGGGATGAAAATGAAAAATTGTACACCCGGCAAGTCGAAAACTTGAAAAGGCGGCTTGGGCAAAAATGGGTATCCCGGTGGACTGAAAACCCGAAAGGGCGGTCCAGGCAAAAATTAGGGATCAAAGCGTACGACTATATCCCATCATCTTGTCACTTGCCTACCAGAAGAAGATTTGTCAATCGGCAGTTATCAAGCACCTCCACAAGGTATCTTCTTCTCCCACATCAGAAACATGGGCAATAATGAGTTGTCCAAGCGATCTAGTTGCTCTGTCCACCAAGGTACTAAGGTAGGTTCAGCTGAAGAACGTGACCAAGATACCTTCACTCCCCGCATAGTAAGATAAGATTCAGCAATACTCTCCCCCGAGCAGAGTTGGTCTCCCGTCAGCCCTGACAAGGTACAATATCTCCAGCAAGTCAACAACGCTCTCCCCAAGCAGAGTTAGTCTACTGTCAGCCTTAAGGAAGTTGGGTATCCCCAGAAAATCTCAATATTCTCCAGCAGTATGTAGATGTTCCTAAGAAAGCACCCCCGACCGTCTTAATATAAGATTGTTCCCCGGCGGAATACCAGACACCCCAGTGGAGCCATTTCCCCAGTGTAGTCAAAAGTTTTCCCAGGTGAGTTGAATCAATATCCCCAGTAGATTCTGGAAGCTTATTCCCAGTAGATTCTAGAAGATTATCCCCAGTAGATTCTGGAAGCTTTTCCCCCGCAGAGTGAAAAAGCGTCTCCCCGGCTTTATTCAAAGGTTATTCCCCACCAGAGCTTATAACTGGGTTATCCTCAGCTAATTACCACGGAAAGATCGTCCTCGGCGAAGTTCTCCCTATCCCCCAGCGGAGTTCATCAAATCCTCAAACATAACTTATCAATGGAATCCCCAGCGGAGTTCTCATCAAAATCTCAACGAAGTATCTCTTCCTACAGAGTAATTCCCCGCAGAGTAATCTCTCCAACAAGTTTATTCCCCAACTGAGTCATCTTCTCCTACCGTCTTATTCTTGCAACCATCTTCCCCAGCGGAAATAAAGAACTTCACTCTTCAACATCAGCCCAGGATTCAACAAACTCCCGGCATTCGTCAAGGATTTATTTTCCCAGACGAGAATACATTCATAAACATCACATCTCCATACATTATAGCATGCATACGCATCATACAACACAAATCTCATTTATTTTTGAGAACATCTTAAAATCATGCAGTTCATGCATCATGACGTTGCATACGACTAATACTTTGCCTTTTCAAAAAAGGTCAATCAAAAGATGATTACCATCTACCTTTACAGTTCCAGATCAACACCGGTAACAAGCCAGGAAAATTCTGTGGACGACTGATCGTGGGTTAATATCCGAAACCAAATAGGACAATTATCTACTTGATCATCCTCAGGCAACCCTACACCGGTTCCTTTTCTTTCAGAAGAAGTCTTACACGGGCTCATCAACAGGAAACCCTACACCGGTTCCTTCTCAACCAAAGATGTAGTTTTACACGAACTCATCATCAGGCACCCCTACACCAGTTCCTTCTCAATTTTCAGACAAAGTCTTACACGGACTTATCATCAAAGTAACCCTACACCGGTTCCTTTTCTTTCAGAAGAAGTCTTACACGGACTTATCTCAAGATGACCTTATCCCGGTTCATCCATAAGTTTTACACGAACTTATCCTGCAGTAACCTTACCCCGGTTCCTCCAGAAGTCTTACACGGACTTATCTCAAGATGACCTTACCCCGGTTCATCCAAAAGTTTTACACGAACTTATCCTGCAGTAACCTTACCACGGTTCCTCCAGAAGTCTTACACGGACTTATCTCAAGATGACCTTACCCCGGTTTATCCAGAAGTTTTACACGAACTTATCCTGCAGTAACCTTACCCCGGTTCCTCCAGAAGTCTTACACTGACTTATCTCAAGATGACCTTACCCCGGTTCATCCAGAAGTTTTACACGAACTTATCCTGCAGTAACCTTACCCTGGTTCCTCCAGAAGTCTTACACAGACTTATCTCAAGATGACCATACCCCAGTTCATCAAGAATTTTTACACGAACTTATCCTGCAGTAACCTTACCCCGGTTCCTCCAGAAGTCTTACACGGACTTATCTCAAGATGACCTTACCCCGGTTCATCCATAAGTTTTACACGAACTTATCTTGCAGTAACCTTACCCTGGTTCCTCCAGAAGTCTTACACGGACTTATCTCAAGATGACCTTACCCCGGTTCACCCAGAAGTTTTACACGAACTTATCCTGCAGTAACCTTACCCCGGTTCCTCCAGAAGTCTTACACGGACTTATCTCAAGATGACCTTACCCCGGTTCATCCAGAAGTTTTACACGAACTTATCCTGCAGTAACCTTACCCCGGTTCCTCCAGAAGTCTTACACGGACTTATCTCAAGATGACCTTACCCCGGTTCATCCAGAAGTTTTACACGAACTTATCCTGCAGTAACCTTACCCCGGTTCCTCTAGAAGTCTTACACGGACTTATCTCAAGATGACCTTACCCCGGTCCATCAAGAAGTTTTACGCGAACTTACCCTGCAGTAACCTGACCCCGGTTCCTCCAGAAGTCTTACACAGACTTATCTCAAGGTAACCCTACCCCGGTTCCTCCAGAAGTCTTACACGGACTTATCCCGAAGTAACCTTACCCCGGTTCCTCCAGAAGTTTTACACGAACTTATCCCGAAGAAACCCTACACAGGTTCTCTCTCTCCAGACGTAGTTTTACACGGGCTCGTCGTCAAAGAAACCCTACACAGGTTCTCTCTTCCCAAAGTTGCAGTTTTACACAGACTCGTCATCAGAAACCCTACCCAGGTTTTAATTCTTCCAGGATGTAGTTTTACACGGGCTCATCATCAAAGTAACCCCACACAGGTTCCATTCTCAAACTCCAGACGTAGTTTTACACGGACTCGTCATCGGTAAACCCTACACAGGTTTCCTTCTCAGCTCTAGATGCGGTTTTACACGGACTCGTCATAAAAGTAACCCTACACAGGTTCCTTCTACATTTCAGATGCAGTCTTATACGGACTCATTATAAGTAAACCCTACACAGGTTTCCTTCCTCCAAAGATGCAGTTTTACACGAGCTCATCATCAGTCAACCCTACACAGGTGTCCTTCTTTTCAAGATGCAGCTTTACACGAGCTCATCATCAGGAAACCCTGCACAGGTTCCCTCTTTCAACTTACAAAAATTACAGTTCAACAGACCACCTCTAGATGGCATCTATAAGCCCATCCACCTATCAACAGTCTCCAAATGGCATATATAAGCCCATTCCCGACAAGGTTCTGTCACATCTCCAAATGGCATCTATAAGCCCATCCTCCCATCCATCACATTTCCAAATGGCATCTATAAGCCCATTCCCAACAAGGTTCTGTCACACCTCCAGATGGCATCTATAAGCCCATCCTCCTATCCATTACAACTCCAAATGGAATCTATAAGCCCATTCCCGACAAGATCCTATCACATCCAGATGGAATCTATAAGCCCATCCTCCTATCCACCATCTTTCCAAATGGCATCTATAAGCCCATTCCCGCCATCACACTGCTGACATTCTACTATGCGAGTGCAAATTTCTGGGCACTCTAGTGTTCAATCATCTTCCACCTTCGGATCACGAAAGGCACACAAGCCAATCTACATCCTCAGGTCTAAGAAGATTGAACAGGGGCAACTGTTGTACCCTAAAATTTTCCCTCCCATATTCTTCAAAGTTTTGACAAGCATCATCTCAATTTGCTCCAGTCTACTCAAAGGTTGCACAGTCAAACCATCCTCCTGAGCCAGTCAAATTAGGGTTTTGGTTCCTTCAAGGAAGTTGAGGTTTTCAAGGGTCCAATCAAGTCCCATATGCCTATATACATTGTCAAGCATCTAAATGTCAAGTTTCAAGGCTCACAAGGTCAAGTTGCACAGTCAGAAACCCTAATTGCTTCACAATCAACTACAGGGGCAAAATGGTCATTTGGCAATCAAAAGTCAAAATTTTTGGTCAACATCTTATTTTGAAGCCACAATCATCATTTGATCAAGTCTTGATCATGATTCCACAAGAATGGCTCAAAAATCATCAAGATCCAAAAGTTTCCATTTTTGGACAGTTGAAAAAGTCAACTGTAACTTGACCAAGGCATAACTTTTTCATGGTTCATCAGAAAAATCCCATCCAATTCTCATTTTGAAGGGGATGACATTTCCTACAACTCATCTTCACATTCCAAGTCCATGAAATACTCTCACAAAAAGTTATCAATTTCAACATTATAGGTCATTTTCAAAAGTCGACAAAAAGGCATTTTAAGTCAAAGACCATAACTTGAGATTGGTAACTCAAAATGACATGGGACCAAAGGCATTGGTTAGAGGACTTCAAGACCTTTCCAAAATGTCTAAGAACATGTTCATATTATCAAATTGAGCAAGATATGCATTGGAGAAGTTGGGAAATTTTTGTGAAATGGCAAAAGTCAACTATCCTTGAAACTTCAATTTTTGACAAAAGGGCCCACTTTTATCCACTTGATTCATCCTTGTCATTCCACCCACGTGTTCCATGATCAATTTCAATACCAAATAATTATTTTTCTATTTTTATTTAATTTTTATGGATTTAATTCATTTTAATCCATAATAATTCAAGTAAATCTAAAAAAATTAATTAAATGGTATCTTATGGTTTGAATAGCCTTCATGAAGCATTTGCAACCTACCAATTTCGTGCTAAGCTCATTTAGGCATGAAAATTCAAATTTTGAACAAGCTTTGAAAGGCCTTTAATGGTGGTTAAGACAAAATCCAAAGCTTAATTGCAATGGTTAAAGGCTCCTAAATGTGACTTATTCTCACTCATTACTATATATACAAGCCTTGCAAGCCTCATTCAAAACCTAGAGTGTGCACAAACGGCCAGAGAAAAATCCAAAAAGTGTCACAAAAAAAGTGTGAGATCAAAAGGAGTGTTGCAAGCATTTTCAGGCCAAAAGGAGAACGTGACTCTCTTCTTTGCCATACTCTGAAGCTAAAGCAACCCTTGCCACGTCCTAAGATCCATCATACAGCGCTGTAAGTTTTCCCAGGTCCCCCAAATGCTTGTTTCATTTTTTCTCTAACATATTCCCATGCAGCATTCCAGCGAAAGTCCATCATATGTCTCAAGCAATCAGCGTGCCATGTGTCCAGTCCTACAGATCTGATGGCCAAAGAATGCAGACCATGGTGCTCATGAGTCAACACAGGCGTAGGCAATCAGGAAAGTCAAAAGGGGCTTGAAGGTTCATGGGCCTCACAATTCCATTAACACCTCCAATCTGGCCCAACCCCCCCCCCCCCCCCCCCCCCCCTTGGTTTTGTTATTTCTTTTTATCTTTTTATTTTTTCTTTTCTTTTATAACTCCTTTTTTTTATTAATTATTAGTATTATTAACATAATTAATATTTTCATAAAAAATCCAAAAAAGAACTAATATTATTATTATTATTAATTTCATGTTATTTTTGTAAATAAATACTAATAAATTGAATTAATTTTAATTAGGCAACTTTAACCTTTTTTCTTAATAACTAAAATAAATTTAGAATTAGATTTTTATTAACTTTTAATTTTAATTCCTTTTATTTTATTTCATTAAAAACATAAAAAATACAAAAAACATTTTTCTTTTAATAAATTAAATAATTAGCTTTAATTCCATTTCATTAAAAAAGGACAAATTTCAATTTCTTTCTCAAAAGGGTCAAAACCCTTAGGACGTTCCCGATTAAATTTTTATTCGCGCGCATTTATTTTATTTTGATTATTTTCTCTTTATTTTCATTAAAAACACAAAAATACAAAAAAACATTTTCTTAATTAATTAATTGGTTAGTTATTAGTTTGAATTTCATTAATTACAAAAAAAAAGACAAAAAATTCAATTCTTTTCTTAAAAGGGTCAAAACCCTTAAGACGTTCCAATTTAATTCTTTCGCGCATTATTCTTATTTTTTGATTATTTATGTAACTGTTTCCGGATATGTAATAGTAATTAGGTTTATCTCTTTATTTACTATTTCTCGCACTTTATTTCCAAACGGGTTTTGTTTTTTTGGCGATGTATAGACCCGCGCCTTGTAATAGCTAGATTTACATTTCTGCAATTTATTTTCCGCACTCCTAACTGCTAATATGCCAGCAAGAATGTATGTAAATAAAATGAATCCGTAGCTCACAAATAACATGTACAAAGACATTTAACTGAAAAACAACACACATGCACATACCACCCCTAGGGTACGCCTCACTGGTTGCCTCGAACGTGGTCATCAAGTATAGGGTGTCTTAGAGGTCACCCTTTTTGTCTAAAGATCCAGTTGCCTCGAAACGGTTGCCTCGGATACAAAGGATCTAGGACATTAGGGATACTTCTAAGGCGTCCTACCATTGCTTTGGTGACCACACTGTCCCGATAATCGAATTGACCCGAACACCTTTAACGATGGTGCTACCTACCTCTCAATGGTGGGATAGCACTATCTAAAGGACTCTTACACAGCTTAATTTCTTAGGGTAGGTAGACTTCTCTTAAGTACTTGCTCTTTCTCAAAACAAACAAAATACTTTTCACACCTCACACTTTCTAAAAGATTTCAAACAAATTTTTCATACACTCTTGAGGACGGATACAAGAGTTACTTAGAAATTTTTCAAACGAAACTTTTTCAAAACCCACAAACACAAGAAAAGCAAACAAATTTTGAAAACATAAGAGGAAGTACCTAAGAGCCCGTGGATAACCACAGATAGAAAGGGTGCTAACACTTCCCTTTCTATAAATCTACCTCCCGAACCGAGAGACATCTCGAATAAGGAATTTCGCTGTGCTTTTGTCCTTTCCATGTTGGAGAACATAAAAGACGGTGGCGACTCTTGCTTACCGCGACATTTCGCGAACCAGCTTAAAAAACAGTCAGTTCTATTCCCACCGATCACAGAGAGAACTTTGATTATTGAAAAGACAGAATTGAAAGTTTCTTTCTGGCTCATGATGTTGATCTCTGGGATATGGTGATTGATGGGTACATACATCATGTTGATAAAAGCGGTCAGAAGATTAACAGAAAAAGAATGTCAAATTATCAAAAGGGAGACTTCATAAATCATCACAAGGCCAGAACTATTCTCCTGAGTGCCATCTCATACTGAAAGTATGAGAATATCACAAACAGAGAGACAACAAAGCACATGTTTGATTCCTTGAGAATGACGCATGAAGGCAACACACAAGTCAAAGAAACCAAATCCCTTGCGCTCATTAATATATATGAAGCGTTCAAAATTGAAGAAGATGAAACCATTGAAACAATGTTCTCAAGATTTTTAAATTATGGCTGCTAGGCTAAATGTTTTGGACAGAGGGTACTCAACTTCTGATCATGTAAAGAAGATCATCATAATTTTACCAAAGAAATGGAGACCCATGGTCACTGCTCTCAAACAGGCAAAATATCTGAACAAAATATCTCTAGAAGAACTTGTCAGCTCTCTCAGAAGTCATGATATAGAGTTAGAAGATGATGAGCCCCCGAAGCAAGGTAATCCTGTAGACCTTAAATCTAATAAAAAAATATGATTCTAAATTTTTTCAGGAAATAGAAGAAAACTCTGGTGGTTCCTCATTAGAAGAAGACAAATTATCCCTTCTCTCCAGAAGAGTCAATCAACTATGGAAGAATAGGCAAAGGAAGTTAAAAAATTCCAAAAGAACAGGGAATCAGTCTGAATTATTGTCTGGATACTGAAATTCTAATCCATCTTCTGAATACAGGAAGTTATCAGAAACAAAGCATGACTGGTTGCACGAAGTTATAATCAGCAAGAGAGGATAGAATATACAGAAACCTTTGCTCCAGTACCAAGTTAGAATCTATCATAATTTTAATCATTTTGTTGTAAATAATGGCATCACTCTCTATCAGATGGATTTCAAAAGTGAATTCTGAAATGGAAACATTGATGAATAAGTTTATGTACACCAAGCCCTTACTTTTGAAAATTCAAAACATCCAAAATATGTATTTAAACTAAATAAATCACTATATGGTCTGAAACAAGCTCCTAGAGCTTGGTATGAAAGACTAAGTGTTTTCTACTAGAAAATAATTTTACCAGAGGGAAGGTAGACACAACTTTATTCTGTAATACATTTAAAAATGACATTCTAGTTTGTCAAATTTATGTAGATGATATTATATTTTGATCTACCAAAGCCTCTCTAGGAAGAGAATTTGCTAAGTGTATGTAGGCAGAGTTTGAAATGAGCTTGATGGGAGAACTCAAGTTCTTTTTGAGAATTCAGATCAATCAAACACCAGAAGGAACATACATACACCAAAGCAAATACATCAAAGAGCTTCTGAAGAAATTCGACTTATCAGAATGTAAACCAGCCAAAACTCCAATGCATCCTACATGCATTCTGGAAAAGTAAGAGGTAAGTAAAAAGGTAAAGCAGAAGATCTATATAGGTATGATTGGTTCTCTCTTATATCTTACATCTTCAAGACCCGATATTCTGTATAGTGTATGTCTATGTGCCAGATTCCAATCAGATCCTAGAGAATCTCACTTAACAGTTGTTAAGTGAATTTTCAAGTATCTGAAAGGTACTACTAATCTTGGTATGTTTTATAGAAAAATCAATGAATACAAATTAGTAGGGTACTGTGATGCTGACTTCGCTGGAGACAAAGTAGAAAGAAAAAGCACTTTTGGAAGCTGCCATTTTCTAGGAGAAATTTTGATCTCATGCTCCAGCAAGAGGCAATCCACAATTTCATTATCAACCGTTGAAGCTGAATATATAGTAGCAGCTGGATGCAGCACACAAATGCTCCGGATGTAAAGTCATCTTAAAGACTTCAATATATTTGAGAGTAATATTCATATACTTTGTGATAATACTTATGCACTTTTTTTATCTAGAAATCCTATTTTACATTCTAGGGCTAAGCATATAGAAATAAAACATCACTTTATTAGGGACTATATTCAGAAAGGAATTATCTCTTTAAAATTTATTGACACAGACTATCAATGGGCTGATGTCTTCACTAAACCCCTTTCTGAAGATAGGTTTAATTTCATTCTGAAACATCTCAGCATGAAATTATGTCCAGAATAAGAGTTTTATTTGTGTATTCTTTAACCCTCAGAAGTTTATTTTTTTTTGGTGAACATCTGAATAAATATTCTTCAGAAGTTAGAAGGACAGTTGTATCAGGATCTATTTAAGAAGATCTAAACAGCTCCCAAACAATTCATTTCAAAGATAGAAGCATGCAGTTCACAACATCAACATTTGTCATCTTCTCACAAGCGTTCTTCTAAGGCTGAACACGTGTTCAAATTCTGAAAGGACTAAAGCTTTAATTGGATACATTAAGACTCGTGTTGTATTGGTAACAGTTCTATATCTCCACGCAATCTCCCTGTTTTCAGGATTCCTTAATGCTATGTAATCATTATTTTTCACTTTTTTCTTGCTAATTAAGTTTTCAATTTGGTTATAAATACACCATTCACTTTCACTTTCACTTTTTCACTCTCACTTCTTCTCGCTACTATTTTCTCTCTACTTTTTGTGTGCAAAATTTTCTTTCAAAAACCTTCAACAAGTCTGTGTGAACAATGGCTTCGTCTTCAAGTGCTCAAAGCGCTCAATGTGTTCCTGGCTCATCTTCTTAAACTACAAAAAGATATGAAGAACCATCAAGAACTCTATTGACTCCCATTGATTCACTAAAAGTTCTCTGTGAACTCATTATAGACTTTGAAGGTATGAAGGAAAACGACTATGATCTTACTCCTTCTGTTGAATTTCTAGGGTGGACCAAATATTTTGATCATCTACGGGGTCCAGTTTTTCAAAGATTGGTCAAAGATTTCTGGAGTCACACTACTACAACAAACCATCAAGTTACTTCTCATGTGATGGGGAAGAAGATAGCAATTTCTAAAGATCTTATTCCAAGGTTGATAGGTCATGACGGCAGAGGCATTCGTTGCAGCGACATGGCAGAAAAATGCTCTAACCTAACAACAATCTCAAAAGAGATTTTTACTTATGGCCAGGCATCAGAAAAATTAAAGATCTGAAGGACTACTTCAGAATTTGGTCAAAAATAATCTTGGGTTGCGCCAACCATAGAAATCCCACAAGCTCTCTTGATTATATCAACATTGACCAACAATTTCTATTGTACTTCATTGCAACCAAGGCAAAGATAAATCTTCCTCATTTGTTGTTTAATCATCTGAAGAAAAGTGTTAAAGAGATTAGAGAATATGAAAGGACTAAGAGGAACTGGATACCTCTGGGTAGGCTAATATCAGATATTTTGACTGAAAACAAACTGGTAGAAGATCTAACTGAAGCTCAGCAGGTCAGCACTCTGGAAGCATTTGTTAGAAAACTATTGAATGCGATGAATCTGAAAAAGATGAAAATCATTGATAACATCAAGAAGGATCCAACTGTTGCAACCAAAGAAGTCATCACAACAAGAAGAGTTTTTTTGAAGGATTTCCCTCTGTTCTCTCAAACAGATGCTTCTCCAGAAATCATTGTCAGATATCTGGAAGTTTGCAAAATGGATGGAACTGTTCCAGAAGTAAACATTCATGATCTGCGACAACAGGATCCAGAGGTTGTTCTCAAGAAATCAAGGAAAAGGAAAGCTGTATAGAAGGATCTTATTAGAAGGTACCAAAAGCTTCTAAGAAAAAAGGTAACTCTTTTTTTTATTTCTGCTGTAGAATCAGTGATTTATCAACATCTTAAACCCCTTCTTCTCCAAAACCAACAGAAGACCCTTCCCCACAAACCTTTGATGATTTTGATATTGAGTTTAACCCTTCACTCACACTAGAAAACATTTTGAACGAACCATATTCTACTACTTCACATTTTGACCAATATATGCCAGAACTTGCTCAAGTTATTTCTGATATTGATCAATTTGATCTAGTGTTCCAAGACTCCCAACCAGAAAATCCAAACTCTCAAGCTCCTAAATCTGAAAATCCAAGCTTTCACGCTCCCCAACTAGAAAATTCAAATATTGACTTTGATACAACTTCACCCATTCTTGGAATAACAGAACCTCTCATGGTTTGACAACCTCTCTCAATCCAAAACATTCCAGAAATTCCATCTCCTTACCATTCTACTATACCAAACAAACCTCCTTCACCCATCATCATTTCTGATTCTCCCTCTCTTATCAACCCTCCATAAGATCACCTTCACACAATAATAGACTTAGAAGCGTTGGATAACCTTGCCTCTAGCTCTCATAAAATTTCCATCCAAAAACCAACACCAAAACTCGCCAAGGCAGATGTTGGTAAAAATTTACTGATTTTTGAAACAGATATATTTGAATGGATTAACACTCTGAAGCTAGCCTGCTTAGACAATTTGAATCCTGCTACTTCTGATTCAAACTAGAACCAGTTCAGAAAATGGTTCAACTCATAATCCAAGAAACTCAAGGAGTTAAGCTATGAAATGGACCAACAAAACTTCTGTGATCAACTGACTGTTTTCAAGGATCAATTTCTGCGCCACTAGGAAAATAAACCTATTCTTCAGCTGGACAATGCCCCCTGGGAAGATCACCTGACTTCCAAAGTTGTTGAACCATGCTCTGATAATCTTCCTCTGGTTATTGTTCAAGACAAAGGAAAATAAATTGAAGAAGCTATTGAGTCAGAATCTGCCGCAGCCTGCTATGTAAAGGTGGCACCTTTTGCTGATATACCTTCTTCATCTCTAGTTATGCAAACTCTGGTGGAGCTGAAGAAAGAAAATGCAGTGATCAAGGAGAGATTAGACAAGCAAGATGAAACATTCTAGGAAATCAAAGGAATGCTGGTAAAATAAGAAGAATCGAACACTCAGATTAAGAGCTTGCTCGAAGCCCTGTTCACACTACTTCCTCCACCTCAATCTTAGTTTTAAAATTGTTTTCATTACCGTGTTCAATTTTTTTTGTGTTATTTTCTTCTGAATGTGTTATTGAACTCATTTTTAATACAACTCAACTTTTAT
Source organism: Vicia faba (assembly GCA_948472305.1). Taxonomy (NCBI): domain Eukaryota; kingdom Viridiplantae; phylum Streptophyta; class Magnoliopsida; order Fabales; family Fabaceae; genus Vicia; species Vicia faba. Next base: position 76,644 of record CATIWC010001400.1, on the reverse strand, counting down.
TGTTTCTGAATCTTAGTGTTTATATTACTTTTTGATTCTTAACAAAAAGGGGAGAGCGTAAGATATTTCTAATAACAATATCGAGACACAATCTTAAATTTTTTGAATATCATAACTTCTCGTTTCTTTTTCTTAAAGTAAAACAGGAAGAAAACTCTGGTGAAGACAGAATTAGATGCATCAAAAGCTCCATCAAAAGCTCTGATCAGAAAGAACTTCAGGGAAGTAATTCATTCTATCTAAGTACTCAACTCAGAGGGAGACCCTATAATGCTTTATGTTCTTTCTATTTTTATTGAAATATCCTAGTTTTTGTCATCATCAAAAAGGGGGAGATTGTTGGAACATAGTTTGATTCTACAACCTTTGTAAGATTTTTGATGATAACAAACGCAAAGAACAATCATGCTCCATAAAATTATATCTGTTTTGTAGAGAAGTTTTGATGGAAGAAGATCAGAACATAAGTCACAAATTTGTTTCTGCTGTGATTATAAACATCTCTCAAAAAGTTCTGATGGAAGATGATTAGAAGATGTGCTAAAATGTTGTTTCAACTATGATTATAAAACTCCTTGAAATAAGTTCTAACGATGCAAATAGGATTTTGTGGCTCTAATCTCCAAAGTTCTGAAGCAAGCTATAACTGATACTTTAATGTTCTGAAGCATTACAAATAAAATATATCCATTTCAAGAGTAACTACTGGAAGGGAACAAGGATCTTTATTTTTGGAAAGCGCCTTAGTTGTCATTAATCAAGTTTCCAAATGCTCCTTCATGCTTCACCTGTTTATAAAAGCTTTGAGGATAAATCGTTTATGATTTACACACGCATAACAACGCTGCTATCATCTTTCATCCTCAATCTTTCAACATTCAAATTGTGTAAAATATCATTGTCTTGTGATACTATTTAATTAGAAACACTACTATACACTTTTATTTAAGTGTCTTCTATCCAGAGATATGAAGGGTAAAATCTTTGTGTCGACGCGATTGAATATACTTAAATATAAAACAAACCCTATTTTTGTTCCTAAGATACCATGCAATGCATATGATTATGCATGCAAACAAACAAATACAAAGGTAACATAGGACACCACTGAGAAACATAAAATAAAATATTAAAAGAAAATTAGACCAGGAAAATAAATTTCTAGTGAACAGAAGACTCGACTCTATTGGAGTAAAGCCCAAGGAGAAGACAAAGTAACATGAACTCAAATATTGAGGAGAGAAAATAAAGGATAATGGTGATCAACAGATAACCGCAAAATATACACTAATTAAGAAGATAGCAAAAAAGTTAATGTCGACCCATAGGGGGGAAGAAGGGGTAGGATAATACCAACAAGCTTAGATATTAGGGTAAGTCACAAGTGACCAGCATCAGTACTTATAACTGGAAACAAACGAACTCTTCAGAGCAAAATGAGTCTCAACGACGAAATATCTCCCATAATGACGAGACTACCATTCATCGGAGTAACAAAAATATCAACAACAAACTATCTCCCATATTGACGAGACTACCATCCATTTGAGTAAAACTCTCAATAAAAAAATATCTCCCATAATGACGAGACTACCATCCATTGGAGTAACAAATCAAAACAATGAACTATCTCCCATAATAACGAGACTACCATCCACTGGAGTAACAAATCTCAACAATGAAATATCTCCCATAATAATGAGAATACCATCCATTGGAGTAATAGATCTCAACAATGAACTATCTCCCATAATGACGAGACTACCATCCATTGGAGTAATAAATCTCAAGAACAAACTATCTCCCATAATGACGAGACTACCATCCATTGGAGTAACAAATCTCAACAACGAACTATCTGCCATAATGACGAGACTACCATTCATTGGAGTAACAAATCTCAACAACGAACTATCTCCCATAAAAACGATACTACCATCCATTGGAGTAACAAATCTCAACAACGAATTATCTCCCATAATGACGAGACTACCATCCATTGGAGTAAAAATCTCAACAACGACCTATATCCCATAATGAAGAGACTACCATCCATTGGAGTAACAAATCATGAATCATCTCTGGGAACTAATATACTTATTGTGGAAGTACAAGTTGCTCAAATAAAGAGACCTACCACTTGCTGTTATGAGAGGGAGTTGTAATAATGACTTCCTGGGGAAATGCCAATATATTCTTGCTAAGATGATAAAATCTTCACGTGCAAAATAAATGCACATTCTTAAACCAGGGCTCAAATTATGTAGAAATCTAAATAAAAATGTTACCCGGGACCACAGATTCAAAACAAAAATAAACCGTTTTAAAACCGTCAACCAAGATAGCACCTGATGAGAAATAAACTCAAGAGGGGACTATGTTCCATCCAGATATCGAACTGAATATGAAGGATAAAACAAAATTCTTCCACGAGGGATAACCCAGTGGGGGAAATTGAAAGGATATACACTTTCTACTTAAGGTTGACAATCTATTGGAGAGAGGGTAACATAACTTTGCAAATTGGGAAATATGCCAAAAAAAATTATAATAAATGCAAATGAGTAATGAATTTTAATTCATATATCCATGATGTATGTATGAATATTATTATGTATATGGTGACAAAACAAATATACAACACTGAGAATAACAAGACAAAACCAGTTTGGGGTAAAGTTAACACTCGGCTAAATCACATCCAAGAGGAAACATTTATAAGAAAGTAAGCACCAACTGAGGAAACAAATTCCTATTCCACAACTTAACTTCACTAAGAAGAAACACAATCCGTAAGTAATCAAATCAAAACAATATATCAGTACAAATACAGGGATATAACATCCTTCTCCAGGCTTCACCGGGGAACATTACACAGACTTCAATAGGGAAAACAAATGTCTCAACGTCTAAATTTACACTAAAGATTATAATATTATCTTCTCTAGGAAAGATGAAAACCATGTTGTCGAGATATCAACTAGGGATCCTGCACTGACCTAATTGGGGAGTACGACACCATATTATTGAGAAGAGCCCAAAACACATTCTTCAATACCAAGAGTGATGATTACACAAACTTTCTTTGGGATAAATTATGAAATCACATGGGGATAACAAACTTCCATGAAGAAACATTATCTCAACTTTACTTGGGGATTTCAGAAGTCAAGCAATACAGCAAGAAGTCAAAATTATGGGGTTTTTAATTCAGACTCAACACTTGGTGAGAGAAAACCCAAAAGGTTGACAACTGTTTAAACACCTCTTAGAAAAGATATTGCCCTTGTCTAGTTGCCTGAGAAACAAACAACAACAATAATACCATATCTCCAAAGGGTGATTTTTTGCAAATGATTATTTATCAACACATAAAGGGAGAAAGAACTTCCATCAAATGAGTGAAAACCTCTCTAGGGAATCTGGGATAGAGGCTCCAGACCATGCAAACCCGAAATCAAAATTATCAATCCTGGAGAAAAACTGAACCAAGACTTAACTGGGGAAAATGGGATCACAAACCCAACACCGCATCGTACATTAATCAGTATCATCATTAACTATTTGATAAACACAAGGAGATCATGCGCATATCAGTGAAAGCGGCCTGAGAGAAATTTCCTGGGGAATATATACTTCCAAAAAAAAGAGGTCGTCCATCCTTGGTATCACTATTTTTGTTTTTTCTTGAATCATAAAATCTAAAGTAGAAAGTAATTTTTAAATTCTTTTCAATTTTTTTTGTTATTTAATCATTTTGCTTTGAAAATTACTATCAATAATAAATAGAGCCTTTGTAAGCAGAATAAAAATGAGGATTGCAAAGAATTGGATAAAAGCTCAAACTTTATTAATAAAATGGTAGTCTGCGAATGGTGAGACCCCATAGATGACTAAATTTTTTAGAAAATGGTAATACATTGGAAAAGATAAATTTAAATATAATGACCAATATTCTCCCTAACAACTTTGAATGTCTGAGCAGCGACTTCTGTTGAAGTATGGTGAGAGTCCAAGAAGATTTTTGCTTCAATTATCAATTCTTGTCTGACACAGTTACTTGCCAAGAAATACCTAACTTTTTCCAAAGTTTCCCTTGCGGGTTTTCATCTTAGCGGGAAGAATCTATTCTGTTTATGTCTCTCATTTTTGCCTAGACCTCTCTTTCGGATTTTTAGTCTACCGAGAAGCTCTTTTTTGTCTAAGCCGCCCTTTCGGGTTTTCGACTTAGTGAGTTATTCTTTTATTTCTTTAGGCGAAGTATTTGTTGACTACATCAACATTCATAGGACCTTGGTACTACTCTCCATCTATAGATTAAAGAATCAATGTACAATCAAAGAAGGTTTTCTTGATAACATATGGGCCTTCAAAATTGGGAGTCCACTTGCCCCTAGAATCAACGTTAAAAGACATGATCTTTCTGAGCACGGTCGCCTTCTATGAATTCACGAGGCTTGGCCTTCTTATCAAAATCTTTCTTTATTCTCTTCTAGTATAACTGACCATGACACAAGGCCGGTGTAGCTCTAGAAATGTTTAAGACTAAGCAGTTGGATTGACTAGACTCATACAGATCAAAAGAAAAATTGCTACCGCGCTTTATTGTTTCCAAAGGAATGAGAAAAGAGAGAGTAACCCAAAAAGAGGGGGAAAGATTCAAGGTAAGGGGTTGGTTATTAAAGGGAAGGTATTAGCACCCTAAACATCTACGGTACTCCGTAGGAACCTCTTTGTAAAATCTATATATTTTGGCTATAAAATGTTGTATAAAAATAGATGGTGGAGGTGAGAAAAGAAATATATTTTTATGATTTTTGCACCCGCCGCGGTTGCGAACCTTTATTGCCTACGTACCACTTTTCGTGCAATAGGGAATCTGGGTACACGTAGTTCACCTTTTTAAAAAATTTAAAACACAAGTGTGTTGGTTAATTTTATGAGATAAGAAATCATCGTCATTGTCTGTGTGGAAAACATACTTACAACCCTAAATCATAAGAAAGGAGAATTTGCATCATCTCAAAGTGGAGGATATGGATTGGATTTTAAACTCAACAATGCCTCACTCAACTCCCAAGTGGAAAATATATCTCTTCACTACATATTGTAGAAGTATAGTTATTTGTATCACTACAAGGATTGACAAGAGTCTAATCTTTTTGAGAAAGGTTTTAAAATAGAAAGCCAAAGTGGCAAAATGGTTTGAAATGAGATTGATTGAATTTTAGTCTTCTCATAAAAAAATGTCAAGGTATTATTAAGTTGGTTAGAGTTTATTCATGAAAATGTTTTGAAAATGAATGGACCTAAGTCCAAGTTTATTATGAAAAAGTTTCAAGTTTAAAAAACAATGAGAGTTTTCAAAAGGAGGAAGAAGATTTTTTTAAATTGAAGAAGATGGAAGGGGAAGAAGAGACTATCATAAAGCATAAGCTAAAAGCTAGAGATAACGACCATCTAACCAACAAGAAGCCAATACTTGACATTATGAGTCAAAATATAATTCCCATTCTTTGGATTGAAACAAAGAAAGCAAAGATACTAGACCTCCTGAGAAAACCAAACTTCAAGTGTATAAAGTCTTCACAAAAATTGGGCAGAGTAACGGCTGTATACGAGTGAATTCCAGATTACAAACAAAGTATGTAATCACAATGACCTGCACACAAAACAAACAAACAACCCAATGTCTTAAGGTAAACCTCAAGAACTCCAGGAAAAATATAAATTAAGGTCACAAGGTCTCCAACATAGGTCAAGGTTTCTAATCCTAAGTCTAAGAAGTCCAATGCTCCATAATTCCAAAGATAGTTGCCAAATAATCCAAGTATCATTAAAGGGTTTTTTAGGGTTCATTTTGATTATTAGGTGTTTTGAAAAAGAAAATAAAGGCTCAAGTGAGCAAAATAAAAATAACATGAATATAAATGCTCAAGTGAGCAAAATGCAAATAGCATGAAATGTAATGCTTAAAGTAAATAGTACATAAAGCATAAAAAATAAAAGCATAAAGTAAAATCAATTGTATAATTAGTGGTTAGTTGGATGACCATCTTGAAACTTGCATTTGGAACTCATTAGAGGATTGGTAGAACCAAAGCCTCCACACAACAAGTTGAATTTTCTTTTTGTCAAGTATATCATCCATTTAGAATCCTCAAAAGTACCATCTAATGATCAATGATGTTTAAGTGATCCGCGTTGACCAAAAGTGTTGTAGATCCATTAGAGGATTGGTAGAACCAAAGCCTCCACAAAATGAATCTCAAGGTTATTGGATCAAAGAGATCAAATTAGCATACTTGGGCTTTCAATCATAAGTTTGGGCCACGAATGATCATTTATTCGAATTGGGACAAAATTTAGCGCTATGTTAAGCTATCATAAGTGGACTTATGTAGAAGTTGCATCTATTTTGAGGCCGGTCCATAGCAATCTATGCACCATTTGTTTTGAGACATGATATAGAGATCATGCTCCAATAACACTTAGTGCAATAAGAAAGGGATGCGATGAAGAGGGATGGGAAAGAATGCAAACCACATGGGAAAGAATGCAAACTATTATTAAAATCACCAATCCATTTTTATGGAGTTAAACTCAACACAATGCAGCCCATGATGTTAACAAAGTTCATGATCAAAAATACAACCCAAGATCAGCCAGAAAATAATCACAAAATAATATTGTATTTAATATATACATTAAAAAAGGGTTTTAAAATGTTTTAAAATAGAAAATAAAAAAGAAAAATATCAACCTTGTTCAAATTAATCAAGAAATAATAAGTAAGACCATAGAAAAATCAGAGATGAAATCAAATATTTTTGTAAAATTTTTGGTAATTTTTTAAATTCAGGAACTATGTTTAAACTAATTAAAATTGCTGATACAAATTGAAAATAGATCAAAAATAGTAAACATCAATATAAAATTTGATAAAATTTTCAAAAGGTCAGAAGTATGTAAAATGATATTTATGAATTTTTATAGAATTCAAAAAATGTCATAAAATATTTTTAAAGTAATTAAAAGGAAGCAAATAATGCAAAAAATATAAAAGATATCAAATATCAAAATAAAAATGTGAAAAAATAGTCATGAGATCAGAAATAATTAAGAGTATTTTTGTAAATTTTTTCATAATTTTTGGATAAAAAATAAAAGAGTTATGAATTTTTGAAAATTAAATCAATTAAAATATAAAATCAGAAAATAAAATAAAACCAAAATGATATGGGCCATCAGATCATAGTCAAAACGAGTTAGTAAGCTAATCCAATAGACCAGACGCGCTGGGCTTGATATGGACCTTAGTGAGATACGCATAGGATCCGAAAAAGGGCAACCAATGAAATTAAAACGTTTTACTTGAAGATATAAGCTCTGAAACTGGACTTTTGTAGCTTGAATTATAGCTCGTTTTGCTTTGTTTAAGTGCTGGAGAGTTTGTATGATGCATAAGGAAGTTGAATGTGCAAAGAATTTTTGAAGAAAAGGCTGGAATCTCAGAAACTGATTTAAAAAATTTGAAGTTCGTGTGAGGTTTTAACATAGTGTCTTTGGCTCTCAAAACTTGAGGAAATGAATGGGGGATGACCCTCTATTTATAGGGAATCAAATGGAATGTTAAAGTGTGTGAAATGATGAAGTTTGGAGGGAAATCGTGTGAACCTGATGCACGAGCAAAGTGTGATCTGATTTGCATCAAAACTCATCCATTCCTTGTGTTTTAAGGCTCTAATCCACTTTGGCAACTTGATTAAACATGTTTAGATCACAAACGGGTGCTAATTTGATGTTTAGAGGCCAAAACATGAATTTCAAATTCTGACTTATGAAGAAACTTCAGTTCCAAGTTACCACGTTCAATCCAATGGCATTCTCAGCTCAAGGGGCCTTAAGGCATGATTCTTGATGCTTTAGAAATATGAGATTACAAGCTTTGCATTGGAAAAGGAATGGAATAAAATGGATGATTGTGCTGAAAGTTGCATTGATTCAAAGTTGGGGAAAAAAGGTTGACTTTCCATACTTAGAAATATTTCAAATTTTTCTTCAAAAGTGACCTATAATGTTTTGCATCCCAACATGGCCTTCCACTTGGAATTTGCTCTTAACCAAAAAATATCGCATGAAATAGACCTCTTGAATTACATTTTGAAACTTGAACCATTCAAAATATCAAAAAATTGAAAGAGTTGTGAATTTTTGAAGTTGGCAAAAATCATGAAGTGACCTATAATATTTTGTATCCTTAGGGTATCTTCCATACATTTTCTCACTTTTCACATAAAATAGGGCATAAACTTCACATCCTAAAGATCATTATGGAAAAAGAGTGGGCTCAAGGGGATAAAAACTGACCAATTTATGATCATTTGAAGTCACATATGGGAAAATGGGTGTTCATCTGGAGGACTTGTACTCTTTCTCCATTATCAAGTTTCTTCCACATGAAAACTCTTTGAAACTTTTGAAGTGATTTTTCAATAACCCTTTGAAGAGAAGTATGTATTTGGAATCACTCAAAAATACCAAAATATGAGAAAGATATACTTCTTAGAAGTTTAAAACCCTAGGTCCTAGATCAAGAGAATGCTTTGAGGAACTTTGACAATTTTGAACAACCTTCTTGTATCAACACTTTTTCTTTGTAAATAAAACTTGTTGACGATGATAATGAGAACTCATAGCCACAAAAACCACTTCCATTTCTTGAGATTTGAGAGAAATATGCACTTGTGACCAAGGGGAACAAAGTCTTGTCCAAACATGACTACTTCTTCAATCAACCCCTTGTGCTTTTGAATCAATCTTGATAAATTTTAAATGTGGTGAACCAAGATAAACCTTGCCATGACATTTCGTCCAAAACTACTTCAATGGTGAGGTTTGGACTTCTCAAGCTTTATTGACTAGGGAAAGGAAATAAACTCATGAACCCATGGAGCAACTTGTTAAACCTTAATGCCTTTACCTACATTATTAACAAGTAAGAAAAACCAACATTGAATTTTTATTAATTAAAAATAAAATCAAGACTAAATATTCACGGTCACAAAAGAAAATAAATCAAGATGCTTGGTGATTCCTCAAAGAGCAAAACTAAAGATAGGGAGGAGGACCAAAATCTCTAATGTGATCTTGTTGTGATTGAATCAATATGGTATGATGAAGGGATCTTATGGGCAAAAATTTAGGTATAACAGCTGCCTTTATTTAAGTTTCTTCTATCCGGAGATACAAAGGTTAAAAACCTTCGTGTCGACACAACTGAAGATACTTAAATATAAAACAAACCCTATTTTTGTCCCTAAGATGCCATGCAATGCTTATGAATATGAATTCACATGGAGAAATTCAAAGGGACGCAATACACCACTGGGGATGTAACAAAAATAAAGAAACAAGAGATAAACCCTACCTGGAAAACAAATCAATGGTGGGTAAAAAGACCCGACTTATCGAGGATGATAAAAAGTCAAAGGATACACAAACTTTTACTAAAGGTGAAACTACCAGCATTCACTGAGGGTAGAAAGAGGAAAGAAATAAAAACACCGACGTTTACTGATGGTGACCTACCAACTTTCACTAAAGGTGACCTACCAACTTTCACGGAAGGTAGAAAGAAATAATATCATAGCACCTCCGTTCACTGACGATGAACTACCAACGTTCATTAAGGGTAGAAAAAAGATAACAATCACCAACTTTCATTGATAGTGACCTACCAACATTCACTGAATGTAGAAAGAGAATATATCATAGCACCGCTGTTTACTTATGATGAACTACCAACGTTCACTGGGGGTAGAAAAAAGATAACAATCACCAACTTTCACTGAAGGAGACCTACCAACTGTCACTGAAGGTAGAAATAGAATATATCATAGCACCACATTTAACTGACGATGAAGTACCAAAGTTTACTGAGGATAGAAAAAAGATAACAATCACGAACTTTCACTGAAGGTAGAAAGAGAATATATCATAGCACCTCCATTCACTAATGATGAACTACCATTGTTCATTAAGGGTAGCAAAAAGATAACAATCACCAACTTTCACTGAAGGTGACCTACCAACTTTCACTGAAGGTGACCTACCAACTTTCACTGAAGGTAGAAAGAGAATATATAATAGCACCACCATTCATTGACGATGAACTACCAACATTCACTGAGGGTAGAAAAAATATAACAATCACCAACTTTCACTGATGGTGACCTACCAACTTTCACTGAAGGTAGAAAGAGAATATATCATAGCACCGTCGTTCACTGACGATGAACTACCAATGTTCGTTGAGGGTAGAAAAAATAAAACAAGTCTTTTCCCAAAAATTTCGGCGTTTCGCCTAGAACGGGTCTCAACTTCTTCTTTATCCAAGGCAGTCCGCCTGGAAAGGGTAATGTAAAAGTTGTCTCAAATAAAGAGACCTGCTATTTTTTGTTATATGAAGGGTTGTAAAATAACTCCCTGGGAAAAACAATATGGCTTCTTGGGGAAAGAGATATGACTTCCTGGGGAAATGGCAACATATTCCTGCTGGGGGTATAAAGTCTTCTCGTGCACAATAAATGCACATTCTCAAACCAAAACTCGAAGCTTGCAGCAACCCAAAGTAATAATATGCTGAGAAACAAAGATTCAATCCAGAAATAAACTGGAGTAAAAACGGTCAACCAAAAAAAACATCCTTTGAAAAATAAACTCAAGAAGGAAACCCAAATCATCCAGACAAAGAGTTGTACCAGAAGGCTAGAGAAAAAATCTTCCACGAGGGATAACTTAGTGGGGAAATTGAAAGAATATACACTTTCTGTTTAAGGCCAACACTCTATTGGAGGGAGGACAACACAACTCTGTAACACATGGTGACATGTCAACAAGATATTAACAAATGTTAATGAGCAATGATTTTCTAAATTTAAATATGCATGATGTATGTATGAATGTATGAGTGTTATTATGTATATGCTGACAAAACAAATGTATAACACTGGGAGTAAGCAAACAAAACAAACTCGGACACAAATAACACTCAGCTAAATCATATCCAAGATGAACATTCCATGAGAAAATCAACACCGACTGAGGAAACAAAGTCCTACTACATGGCTTAACTTTACTGGGGAGAAACATAGTATAGCGAAAAAACAGTACAAATACAGGGATATAACATCCTTCTCCAGGCTTCACCAAGGAATAGCACTCAGACTTCAACGGGGAAATAAATATTTTCAAATGTAACACTTCTATTGGGGATGCAAAACTTATTTCAAATAAAGCAGATGGATACCAAATCATCAAAACATTCACTGGGGAATTCATACCCAATTTGAAGGAGGAAAAACATACAAAATTTAATAAGGCGTATAACGCTTCAACATCGAGACATCTATCGGGGTCTTCGTGCTGATTCCATTGAGGGGGTCAACACCACATCATCAAAGGGGAAACCAATATACATTCTTCACTGGAGAAACCAGAGACACTGTTCTTCGAAAGTAATTATTGTACCAACTTCTCTAGGAAGAAAGAACTTCTATCAAATAAGCGAAACCTTCATTGGAGAAATCTTGGATTGAGTCTTCATATCATGAAAACTCAGAAAAGAAGAAAAAATGAACTAAGGCCTGACTAGGGACACTAGAGTCATAAACCCCGGGAACTAAAACTTCTCAAAACTACTGGAGTTCGTCCGTCCATGGGATCACCACTTTTTTTTCCCTCTTCAATCACAAAATCTAAAGTAAAAGTAAATTGTATGTTCTTTTTGAAAAACAATTTTTTTATTTAATCTTTTCGCTTTAAAAATTATTATCAATAAAAAATGGAGTATTTGCAAGCTAAATAAAACAAGAAATACAAAGATTTGGGCAAAAGCTCACACTTCATTGATAGAATGGTAGTCTGTGAATGGTGAGACTCCATTGATGATTACAAATTTCATAAAATGGTAATATATAATGGAAAAGATACATTGAGATACAATGACCACTATCCCCTGTAACAACTTTTGAAATCCTGAGCAGTAGCTTCCGTTGAAGTATGGTAAGGATCCAAGAAGATTATTTCTTCAAAGATAAAGTCTTGTCTGATGTAGTTACTTGCCAAGAAAATCCCTAATTATTTCCTAAGTTGCCCTGGCGGGTTTTCAACTTAGCGGGAAATTTATTCTGTTTATGTCTCTAATTTTTTCCCAGACCTCCCTTTCGGGTATTCGGTCTACCGAGACGCTCTTTTTTGCCTAAGCCGCCCTTTCGGGTTTTCAACTTAGCGAGTTGTTCTTTTTATTTCTTTAGGTGAAGTATTTCTTGACTGCATCAGCATTCATGGGATGTGGGAACTCCTCGCCATCCAAAGTTTCAAGAATTAATGCACCGCCAGAGAAGGCTTTCTTGACAACATATGGGCCTTCAAAATTGGGAGTCCACTTTCCCCTAGAATCATAGTTAAAAGACATGATCTTCCTGAGCATGAGGTTTCCTTCTCTGAATTCACGAGGTTTGACCTTCTTATCAAAAGCTTTCTTCATTCTCTTCTGATACAACTGCCCATGACACAAGCTGTCATTCTCTTCTCTTTGATCAAATTCAATTGGTCAAAATTGTTCTGGACCCATTCAGCCTCTGACAACTTGGGTTCCATTATCACACACAAAGAGGGAATCTCGACCTCAATTGGGATAACCGCTTCCATTCCATACACAAGGGAGAACGGGGTTGCTCTTGTTGAAGTGCGGACAGATGTTCGATATCCATGAAAAGCAAAAGGGAGCATTTCATGCCAATCTTTATAAGTAACAAGCATTTTCTGGATAATCTTCTTGATATTCTTATTAAAAGCCTCAACAACCCCATTCATCTTGGGCCTGTACGGAGATGAATTTTGATGGATAATCTTGAAGTCCTCACAAAGTTATGTCATCATCTTATTGATTTGAGCCATTGTCAGTGATAATTCTGCTCGGCACATCATACCGACATATAAGATTATTCTTATGAAGCGCACAACCACTTGCTTAGGAACATTAGCATATGAAGCTTCTTCCACCCATTTGGTGATGGAATTAATTGCTACCAAGATAAAATGGTGTCCATTCGAAGCTTTGGGTTCTATCATCCTAATCATGTCAACACCCCACATAGAGAAAGGCCATGGGGAAGAGATCACATTGAGAAGTGTCGGAGGCACATGAACCTTAACCGCATAAATCTGGCATTTATAACACTTCTTTGCAAATTTGTAACAATCAGATTCCATTGTTAGCCAATAGTAACCTGCCCTTAGCATATTTTTAGCCATCGAATGTCCATTGGCATGAGTGTCAAACGAACCTTCATGAATCTCATGCATCAACATGTTTGCTTCGTGTCTATCCATGCATCTGAGCAAGACCATGTCATTATTTCTCTTGTACAACACATTTTAACTGAGTAAGAAATTGCCATTCAATCTTCTCAATGTCTTTCTATCTTTATTCGAATCACCAATCGGGTATTCCTGAGTCTGAAGAAAATGCTTGATATCATAATACCAAGGTTTTTCATTAGCTACCTCCTCTGTGGTAAACACATGAGCGGGCTTTTCCAGTCGCCGAACCATAATTTGAGGTATATTATTCCAAGTATTTATATGATACATAGAAGCCAGAGTTGCCAGAGCATCCGCAATTTGATTTTCATCTCTAGGAATGTGATGGAATTCAACTTTATTAAAGAAGGGTAACAATCTTCTAGCATAATCTTTTTAATGGATCAAGCCAGGGTGACGAGTATCATATTCTCCTTTAATCTGATTTATTACCAAAGCTGAATCACCATACACATCCAAAATTTTAATTCTGAGATCAATAGCTTCCTCGAGACCCATGATGCAAGCCTCATATTCTTCCATATTATTAGTACAATCAAATGTCAACCTTGCAGTAAAAGAAATGTGTGATCCATGTGGAGTGACAATCACAACACCAATTCCTTTATCATAAGCATTCATAGCTCCATCAAATATCATACTCCAACAAGATTCATGATCAGGACCTTCCTCAGGAAATGGTTTTTCAAAATATTTTACTCTTAGAAACATCACATCCTCATCGGGAAAATCATACTTCACAGAATGATAATCATCAACTTGCTGGTGAGCAAGATAGTATGCTAACACCTTGCTTTTAATAGTCTTTTGATTATGGTATTCGATATCATATTCAGATAACAACTTCTGCCAGCGGGAAATTCTCCCAATAAGAGCAGGCTTTTCAAAAATGTACTTGACTGGATCCATTTTGGAGATCAACCAAGTAGTGTGATTCAACATATACATAATTCTGCAAACGTTTTTCCGCCCAGGCCATAACACAACATGTCTTTTCCAGCATGGAATACCATAATTCACAATCAGTAAACTTTTTATTGAGATAATAAATGGCATGCACTTTCTTCCATGTTTCATCATGTTGTCCCAAAATACAGCCCATGGAATTATCTAACACTGTCAGATACATAATCAATGGTCTTCCTTCAACAGGAGGGAGAAAGATAGGAGGTTCAAGAATATATTCTTTAATACTTTCAAATGCCCTTTGGCAGTCATCTGTCCACACTCAACCTTGATCTTTCATTAAAAACTTAAAGATTGGTTCACACGTTGCAGTCATATGGGAAATGAATCTGGAGATATAATTCAAACGCCCGAGGAATCCCCTGACTTGCTTTTCAGTTCTCGGTGCTGGCATTTCTTGAATTGATTTGACTTTATCATGGTCAACTTCAATTCCCTTCTGGCTAATAATGAAACCCAACAATTTCCTCGATCAAACACCGAAGGTACATTTATTTGGGTTCAAGCGGAGACGATACTTCCTCAAACGGTGAAACAACTTCAATAAATCTTCTACGTTCCCTTCTTAGTCTAGGATTTAGCAATCATGTCATCGACATATACTTCAATTTTATTATGCATCAGGTCATGGAATAGGGTTGTCATATCCTTTTGGTATGTTGCACCAGCGTTCTTCAACCCGAAGGGCATCACTCTGTAACAGAATGTTCCCCAGGATGTGATCAACGTTGTTTTTTCCATGTCCTCTGGAGCCATTCTTATTTGATTATACCCGGAAAATTTGTCCATGAAAGAGAAAACTTTGAATTTTGTTGTGTTATCCACTAACATATCAATATGTGGCAATGGAAAATCATCTTTTGGACTAGCTTTATTTAGATCTCTATAATTTACGCACATGCAGATTTTTCCGTCTTTCTTCGGTACTGGGACAATATTGGCAATCCATTGAGGGTACACTGATGTCACATGAAATCCGGTATTAATCTGTGTGATCGGTGGATCTGGAACTGACTGTTTAACGCTGGTTCGCGAAATGTCGCGGAAGCAAGAGTCGCCACCGTCTTTTATTTTCTCCAAATGGAAAGGACAAAAGCACAGAAATATTCCTTAAAGAGATTGCTCTCGGTTCGGGAGGTAGATTATAGAAAGGGAAGGTGTTAGCACCCTTTCTATCCATGGTTATCCACGGGCTCTTAGATACTTGCTCATTGTGTTTTCAAAAATGGTTTGTTTGCTTTTCAATTGTGGGTTTTAAAAAAAGTTTCTTTGAAAATTCCAGTTCGACTCTTGTATCGGTCCTCAAGAGTGTTTGAAAAATTGCTTTCGAAAGCTTTTTGAAAATGTGTTGGTGTGAAAAGTATTTTTGATTTGTTTTGAATTTAGAGCAAGTATCTAGAGTCGTCTACCTACCCTAAGGAATTCGTCTGTGTAGATGTCCTTTAAAGTAGTGCCATCCCACCATTGAGAGGTAGGTAGCACCACCGTTGGAGGTGTTCGGGTCAATTCGAAGGTTCGGGACATGGTGATTACCAGAGCAATGGGAAGACACCTTAGAAGCTACCCTCATGCCAGGTTCCCGGATCATGAGGACTTACTAAGACATCCTCTACTCGACGACCACCTTTCGAGGCAAGGCAACAGCGAGGTGTACCCTAGGGGTGGTGTGTGATTTGTGTGTCATGTTCAGTTATTTTTATCTTGTGTCATGTCATGGGTGATCTACGCGTTTGTTTTTATTTCTTCATTCATTCTTGCATGCCATTATTTAACAGTTAAAAAGTACGGGAAAGATAAAGTTCCTAAACTATTACAAAGGCGCGGGTCCACATCGCCAAATTTAATCCAGGACCCGATTTGACAGAAAGTAAATAAAGAAGTGAGAAATAAAATGTCCGAGTTTACAAGGCTTTGGGAGAATTACATTAATATTTACAAGAAAAGAAATAAATGCGCGAATTGAATTAAAATTGGAAACGAGGGCGTTGGACCCTTTTTAATGAAATTAAATTAAATTACTAAATTAATGAAATTAAAATGAAAATTATTTTTGAGGTTTTTTTTGGATTTATGGTTTTTTTATGTGAATTAAATGAAATTAACTAATTAACCCTGATTCTACAACTTTTATTTATTAAGAAAAACATGTTAAAATTTAAACCTAAGATTAAATTAATTAATTAATGGCAATTTGATTTATAAAAATAAATAATTAATTATTAGTGAAAAGAAAAGAAAAAGCATAAAAATTGATTAAAACCTAATTCTACAAATTTTAAATTTATTAAGAAAAATGTTTGAATTAAACCTAATTTTACAAAGCTAAATTAATTAATGATATTTACTTAAAAAATATTAAAATAAAATATATTTTTTAATTTTGTCTTTTCTGATTTTTTCTATTGTTTTTGTTATTTTATATTTGATGAAAATAAATTAATTGAAGAATTTAAAGGGAATTAATTAAATCAAATAAAAAATAAAATAAAAAAGGAATAGCAAACCTTGGGGGGTCTGTCCCCAATTGGAGGTTATTGTTAGCATTTTAGGCCCATCTTTGCGAGGCCTGGTTGACTTTCCAGGGTAGCGTGAGTATGCGTTGACTGCAGCACATCATAGGCTTTGACTCTGGGCCATTGGATTGAGATTGTGGGGCAAGTGGCACGCCTGGATGATGAGTATATGGTAGGCCTTGGAGGGGAAATTGAATGAGATCACGCTGAAACAAAAAATATAGAACAAGGTGAGGGACCTGAGAATCGAACCCAGGTCCCAGTGGTTACATGACAACGCATCCACCATCTGCGCTATTGGCTTTCTTTGTAGTATTAGTGGGCAACAAATAATATATGGAATAAAACACGTTAATAACATTAATTCAAAAACGCGCTAAGATTTTAAATGGACCTATCGTATGAAGACAAGTCATCGTCTTCCCCGTTTGATTGTTTTTCCTGAAACATAAAAAGGGTTAGCGGGGGTTTTAAACCCCCCCAAAACATGCAGTTTCCAATAATAGCGAATAGGCTATGGTGCTATATAAATTAGGCGCGAGCGTTGCATTAGAATCGTCCAAGCTTCCTGAATTCAACCATGGCATTGAGGTATTCTAATTTTACAAGACTCAAAAACACCCAATTCCACAGCTTGGTAACCCTAGCACGTATCCATGGTGAAATCACACACAATGCTTAAAAACTCAATTAAATCATGTGGTTAGTTTCAGAATCATCCAATTAGTGCAAATCAGTAAAGAAAACACATGAAAAATGCATAAAATTCATAATACGATTATGGATGTTTTCGTGAAAAGTTTGACCCTGATATACCAATTCTTGATGTTTCAGGCTATGATATTGATCCAGGCACCTTCCTTGATGTCTCAGCAAGACAATGGAATAGTTATTTTGGCTTGAATCGCACTATAACCTAGTTTTCAGTTTTGGAATTTTTGTCAAAAAACTCAAGTTTGGTTATGGAGTTCTTGCGCAGCTTTGTGGTCATGAACATTAGGGTTGGCTTCATGCTTATGTATGGAATGATTAGGGTTGGGTTTTTTGTCCAAAGAATCAAAGCATTGATGGAATGGATATTGATTTTCATGGCAAATATTTTCCAATCTTTTTCATGCAAACTTTGTTCCAATCATGGCCAATTAACTTGATTCTTTCTAAATCAGATAATGCACGAAATCTTAAGACTATTTCATGCATAAAAAGATTTGATTGCTTAGGTTTAGTATTTTCCACATATTTATTTTAATTAAATGAATTATTAGTCATTAAAAATCCAAATAAATAAATAAAAATGATGAAAAACTTCCCTTTGGGACAAATGGTCGTGCACATGCCTTGGATGATGAATTGTGGAAGAAAAAGAGGCCTATTAGCAATTTTAGGACATTTGAAGCAATGTTGACTTTTAAGAATATCCAAAACTTTCCCAACTTCCACAAGGCATATCTTGCTCAAATTTTAAGCTTTGCTCATGTTCTTGGACATTTTGGAAAGGTCTTTGAGTCCTCTAACCAATGTCTTTGGTCCCATGTCATTTTGATTTACCAATCTCAAGTTATGGCCTTTAACTTAAAGTCCTTTTTTGTTGACTTTTGAAAATGACCTATAATGTTGAAATTGATAACTTTTTGTGAGAGCATTTCTTGGACTTGAAGTATGAAGAGGAGTTGTAGGAAATGTCTTTCTCTTCAAAATGAGCTTTGGATGGAATTTTTCTGATAATCCATGTGGAAGTTATGCCTTGGTCAAGTTACAGTTGACTTTTTCAACTGTCCAAATATGGAAACCTTTGCATCTTGAGACTTTTTGAGCCAAGCTTTGAGAATCATGATCAAGCATTGATCAAATGATGTTTGTGGCTTCAAAATGAGATGTTGACCACAAATTTGAACTTTTGACTGTCAAATGACCATTTTGCCCCTACAGTTGACTGTAGTGCAATTAGGGTTTTTGACTGTGCAATTTTGTGCTGTAAGTCTTGAAACTTGACATGATGATGCTTGACCATGTTTATAGGCATGTGGGACTTGATTGGACCCTTGGAAACTTCATTTTCTTTGTCAGAACCAAAACCCTAGTTTTTGACTGTTAGGAGGCCCTTGAACTGTGCAACCTTTGGGGAGATTTGAAGCATGCTCTTTGCAATTCTTGAAGAATATGGGAGGGAAAATTTTGGGGTACAACAGTTGCCCCTGTTCAATCTTCTTAGACCTGAGGATGCAGATTGGCTGACGTGCCTTTCGTAATCCGAAGGTGGAAGATGATTGAACACTAGAGTGCCCAGAAATTTGCGCTCACATAGTAGTGTGATGGTGGAATGGGCTTACAGATGCCATTTGGGGATTGATGGATAGGATGATGGGCTTATAGATGCCATGCTAAGAGATGATGGAAGGTGGACGGGCTTATAGATGCCATCTGGATGTTGATCGCATAAGAGATTCCTTAGCGAGAACTTGCGTACCTGCAAAAGAAAAATGATCACCTGACCTGTTACGGGAGCTGGTCTTCAAGTTCTTTGTGTAGATGTGTCCTGACTGGTTACAGGAGCTGGATCTGGAGCTTCAAACAGTGATGAATGGACCAGGGCTGGTTACTACCTCAACAGGAACGGTGAGAGAACCTTGGATGATTACAACCTCCGCAGTAACGCTGAGAGAATCTGGGGACGATTACTACCTCCGCAGTAACGGGGAGAGAACCATAGGTGACTTCAACCTCAACAGTAATCATTGAGAGAATCTTGGACGACTTCAACCTCAACAGTAATCATTGAGAGAATCTTGGGCGACTTCAACCTCAACAGTAATCATTGAGAGAATCTTGGGCGACTTCAACCTCAACAGTAATCATTGAGAGAATCTTGGGGCGATTACTACCTCCGCAGTAACGGGGAGAGAACCACAGGCGACTACAACCTCAACAGTAATCATTGAGAGAATCTTGGACGACTTCAACCTCAACATTAATCATTGAGAGAATCTTGGATAACTTCTACTTCAACAGTAATGTTGAGAGAAACTTGGGGCGATTACTACCTCCGCAATAACGGGGAGAGAACCACAGGCGACTACAACCTCAACACTATCATTGAGAGAATCTTGGATAACTTCTACTTCAACAGTAACGCTGAGAGAATCTTGGGGCGATTACTACCTCCACAATAACGGGGAGAGAACCACAGGCGACTACAACCTCAACAGTAATCATTGAGAGAATCTTGGATATCTTCTACTGAGTCTTTATCAGGAAAATTTGTTTGGGGTCGATTTAGCTGGACTAGAGAAGGCCTTGGACTGGATAAGAAACAGAAAAATGTTAGGGTCGATTTAACTGAACCGGTCTAGGTCTTGAAATCTTCAACTGGGTAAGAAACAGGGAGATCTTAGGGTCGATCTGACTGAACCAGAGAAGGCCTTTGATTGGATAAGAAACAGAAAAATCTTAGGGTCGATTTAACTGAACCGGTCAAGGTCTTGAAATATAGCTGAGAACTTAACTGAATATTTCCTGAAAGGTAAAGGTCAGTCCTATGCAATGCATGATGTGGATCAAGCAGTGATGTTCTCAACATAAAATGAGATAAAATGAGATTTGTAAGATATGATGCGTATATGCATGCTATAAGTTATGGAAGTGCGATGTTTATGAATGTATATTTGTCGTCTTTAGGAAAATAAATCCTTGACGGGTGCCGGGAAGTTAATCCTGGGCTGATATTGAAGAATAGATTTTGTTTCCGCTGAGGATGATAGTTGCAAGAATACCGGTAGGAGAAGATAACTCCGTTGGGGAATAAGCTTGGCGATTGGATATTCTGCGGGGAGAAGAGTACTCTGACGATCTTGCTGGGGAGCAATACTCTGTGGGGAGAGAAGTACTTTGTTGAGTTGTTGATAATAACTTGCTGGGGATACCATTGTTGTGTTGGAAGTATTATTAGACTTCGCTGGGGGTAAGAAGACTCCGTCGAGGACGCTCTTTCCGTGGCTTTTGGCTGAGGATAACCCAGTTATATCCTGGTAGGGAAATAACTCTTTGAATAAAGCCGGGAGACGCGTTCGTGCTCTGCGAGGATAAGCTTCCAGAATCTACTGGGGATAAGCTTACGGCTTGGGGAGATGGATTCCAACTTTCCTGGGGAACTAGATTGGACTCTCCTGGGGAAGTTTTGAAATGTACCGGGGAATTGATTCCTTTGAATGTTTGATATACCGCCGGGGAACAATCTTTAGACCAAGACTGCCGGGGATGCTTGTTAAGAATGCATATATACTGCTGGGGAATGTTGAGATCTGTGGGGGATACCCAACTTCCTTAAGGTTTGATAATATAACTTTGCTTGAGGAGAGTATACTGTCTTGCTGGCTCACTCTCTGGGGAATTGGGATGTACTGGTTGTGTTCTTTAGCTGAACCTACCTTGGTACTTTGGAGGACAGAACAATTAGATTGCTTAGACAACTCTTTATTGCCCCTGTTTCTAATGTTACCTGTAATTAATCCTTTGTTTCGTATGAAAATATTCATGAGTTAGCAAATTATTGTCAATGCATATATCACAAATTGAACCTTGGACGTTCTTCGCAAAACAAAACAGAAAAGGAAAAAATAGATGGCAATTTTAGCTGAAAAGTATATTTGTATTGATTTTTGAATTTGCCTGTAAATAGGCGTTTATGTACAGGAGGCTGACGTCCTAGTAAGAGGACGCCGCCGAACAAAAGAGTTTATACAAATTTTGTACAAGAGAAAATAAAATAGCTGTGTGAAATGAATGATCCCACTGGGTTTCAACTCTGCTATTGCCTTTATATCTCCGAGCGTCTCATCACTTGATGACCTTAGTGGAAGATGAAGCTGACTGATCGATGCCGTCTGAACTTGATGCAGATACCGGATTCTGGATGCAAAGTGATCCAATGAGACATAGTATTACGCTTTATCCCTAACTTTTGCCTAGACCGCCCTTTCGGGTTTTCAGTCCACCGGGATACCCATTTTTGCCCAAGCCGCCTTTTCAGGTTTTCGACTTGTCGGGTGTATAGATTTTTTTTATTTCATCCCTTCATTTTGCCCGAACCCTTTTGGTTCGCCGGGAAGCCCTAATTTTTGCCTAGGCATGTCAGCCTAGCGGGTCTTTTTTTATGCGTAGTATCTTTTTACTATGTCTGCATTGGCGGGGTGAGGAAGGTCGTCACCATCCTTGTTGGTTAGAATCATGGCTCCTCCTGAGAACACATGTTTAACCACAAATGGCCCTTCGTACGTAGGGGTCCATTTGCCCCTTGGATCACTCTGAGGAAGGATGATTCGTTTGATTACCAGATCCCCAACTTGATATTCCTGTGGTCTGACCTTTTTGTTAAATGCCCCGATCATCCGTTTCTGATACGTCTGACCATGACAGATAGCAGCAAGTCTCTTTTCATCAATGAGGTTTAGCTGATCAAGTCGTGTCTGGATCCAATCATCTTCATTTAGATTTGCATCCTTCATTATCTGGAGAGAGGGTATTTGCACTTCGATCGGTAAGACTGCCTCCATACCATAAACCAAGGAGAAAGGAATTGCCCCGGTTGATGTCCTGGATGAGGTACGGTACCCATGTAGAGCGAACGGTAACATCTCGTGCCAATCTTTGTAAGTCACTGTCATCTTCTGCACGATTTTCTTGATGTTCTTATTTGCTGCTTCTACAGCCCCATTCATCTTCGGTCTGTAAGGAGAAGAGTTATGGTGCTGTATTTTAAACTGCTCGCAGAGCTCAGTGATCATCTTGTTATTGAGATTGGTACCGTTGTCTGTAATAATTCTCTCTGGGACGCCGTATCGACAGATCAGATTATGCCGAATGAACCGTGCCACAACAGTCTTGGTTACCATAGCGTAGGATGCTGCTTCAACCCACTTCGTGAAGTAATCAATCGCTACCAGGATGAAGCGATGCCCATTGGACGCTGTAGGTTTAATCTCACCGATCATGTCTATGCCCCACATTGCAAACGGCCAAGGCGCAGTCAGAACATTCAGAGGAACTGGAGGAACATGCACCTTGTCTGCGTATATCTGGCATTTATGGCATGTTCGGGAATGTTGGTAACAGTCAGCTTCCATTGTGGACCAGAAATACCCCGCCCGAAGGATCTTCTTTGCCATAGTGTGTCCACTGGAGTATGTACCAAAGGTCCCTTCATGTAGCTCTTCCATGATCCTTTCTGCTTCAGTCTTATCCACACAACGCAATAAGGTCGAATCATGGTTTCGCTTGTACAAAATGCCGTTACTAAGGAAGAACTTCGCTGCGAACCTTCTCAGAAACTTCTTATCGTTGACAGATGCACCTTCAGGGTATTCCCGAGCTTCCAAATATCTCTTCACCTCATGGTACCAAGGCTTCTCAGTTACCAACTCAGTCTCGAGATCACAACAGTATGCCGGTTCGTCCAGTTTCCAGATGATGATCCTGGGAGCCTCATTATCCCATTTGACCTTGAACATAGAAGACATTGTAGCTAACACGTCCGCAAGCTGATTCTCCTCTCTCGGGAAGTGTTCAAAGGTTATCTTTGTGAAGTGGGGGATCAATGTCAACACACATTCTCTGTAAGGAATAAGATTCAGATGTTTCGTATCCCACTCTCCTTTGATCTGATTGATCACGAGAGCGGAATCTCCGAAGACACTCAGAAACTTGATCCTTAGGTCGATCGCAGCTTGAAGACCCATGATGCATGCCTCATACTCCGCCATGTTATTGGTATAGTTGAAACATAGTCGGGCAGTAAGTGGAGTATGAGTGCCTTGAGGGGATATGATTATAGCGCCGATACCGTTACCCAAAGCATTGGAGGCTCCGTCAAAGTGCATAGACCATCAGGATCCTTCCTCAGGTCCTTCATCCGGTCCAGGTACTTCACAATCAGTCACAATCATGATGCTCTCGTCTGGAAACTCGAAGTTCATTGACTGATAGTCGTCTACGGCCTGATGTGCCAAGTGGTCTGCCAATACACTTCCCTTGATGGCTTTCTGGGTAGTGTACTGAATGTCGTATTCTTTCAAGATCATTTGCCATCTCGCTATTCTCCCAGACAAAGCAGGCTTTTCGAATATGTACTTTATAGGATCCATCTTTGAGATTAACAAGGTAGTGTGAGTCAGCATATACTGTCTCAGCCGGCGAGCAGCCCATACCAAAGCGCAACAAGTTTTCTCAAGCAGTGAGTATCGGGTCTCGCAGTCGGTAAACTTTTTGCTAAGGTAATAAATGGCATGCTCTTTTCGGCCAGACTCGTCATGCTGTCCCAGCACACACCCCGTTGAGTTGTCAAGCACTGTCAGGTATAGTATCAGAGGTCTCCCTTCAACCGGTGGCATAAGGATGGGTGGTTCTTGGAGATACTCCTTGATTTTGTCAAAAGCAGCCTGACATTCATCATTCCAACGTACTACCTGATCTTTCTTCAGCAGCTTGAAGATTGGTTCACAAGTAGCAGTCAGGTGTGAGATGAATCGAGCAATGTAATTCAGGCGTCCTAAAAAGCCTTTGACCTCCTTCTCTGTCTTAGGAACTGGCATCTCTTGAATAGCTTTAACCTTGGCAGGGTCCACTTGAATACCCTTATCGCTTACAACGAAGCCTAGCAATTTCCCAGATCTTACCCCGAAGGTGCACTTGTTCGGGTTCAACCTCAGCTTGTACAACTTCAGACGGTCAAACAATTTCTGCAGATGATCCAGGTGTTCTTCCTCAGTCTGGGACCTTGCGATCATGTCGTCAACATACACTTCTATCTCATGATGGATCATGTCATGAAATAAAGCAACCATGGCACGTTGGTAGGTTGCCCCAGCGTTCTTCAGTCCAAAAGGCATGACCTTATAGCAGAAGGTGCCCCACTGAGTAACAAAGGTAGTTTTTTCCATGTCTTCAGGAGCCATCTTGATCTGATTGTAACCTGAAAAACCATCCATGAAAGAGAACACCTTATGTTGAGCTGTATTGTCAACAAGGACATCAATGTGAG
This sequence comes from Vicia faba, assembly GCA_948472305.1. Lineage (NCBI taxonomy): Eukaryota > Viridiplantae > Streptophyta > Magnoliopsida > Fabales > Fabaceae > Vicia > Vicia faba. The sequence continues at coordinate 51,744 of CATIWC010001400.1, read as the reverse complement.
GTAGGGGGAAGTCATCCTTGGGGCTGGCCCTGTTCAGATCTCTATAATCGACACACATTCTGACCTTACCGTCCTTCTTTGGTACCGGCACCACATTAGCAACCCACTGAGGGTAAGAAGTTACTGCAAGAAACCCGGCATCAAACTGTTTCATGACCTCGGCCTTGATCTTCTCAGACATCTCTGGACGCATACGGCGGACCTTTTGCTTAACCAGAGGGCAGTCTTCCTTAGTAGGTAAGTGATGGACCACAATATCGGTATCCAACCCGGGCATGTCTTCGTAGGACCAGGCAAAGATCTCCATATAATCATGTAGCATCTTAGTCAACCGTTGCTTCACGCTGAGCTCTAGGTTGGCACCAATCTTTACCTCCTTTCTGTCTGTATCAGTACCCAGGTTTATTGTTTCCACTGGCTCTTCGTGTGGTTGAATTTCCCTCTCTTCCTGAAGTAACAGTCTTGCAAGCTCGCCAGGCACTTCGCAATTATCTTCACCTTCGTCTTCGGCTAAGTTGATCGGATTTTCGAAGTCATAACTGGCAGTAGCAGAGTCGTTACCAGTGAGATCCAGAGTGGATTGAAACCCGTATGAGTGAGTGTGTGTAAATACAGCTGTTTTGAAATATATATAAGGGAAGGAAAGACAGAAAAGGAGCATAAGATTTGAAATGCGAGAAAACGTCCAAGATTTTTATTTATGATATATGAAATGACAATTTATATGCCCTCACAAATGAAGCCAACGGTGCCTCGGGTATGACACCGGGCCATAAAGTTTTTAATTGTTTATTACAAATAACAAAACAAAGAAGTTTATTACTGCGTAACAAAAGTAACAGGAGTATGGTCTTTGGCAATCCAATTGGTCAATCCTCCATCAGTTGTCGGGTAGATCCAGCTATTGAACTCAGCTTCATCCACTTCATTATCCTCCCCAATAGCATTCACTCCTGGATTAGTAATGAGCACAGGAGGTCTTCTGGTCTTTGCCTTCCGCATAGCTTTCTGTCCCTCTGCAGTAAAACCCAGTCCAAATTTGTCAGTTTTCTGTGTAAAGTCGGGAAGCCTGCCCCAGTTAGCACATTCACCTTTCTGAACCACAGCCCGGGCATCCTTCAGGGAAGCCATCTTCAAAGGAACATCCTCTTCGACCGCTGTTTCTGCTGCTGCTGAAATTGGAAGTACCTCTTCGAAATGCTGAAAGGGGGTTTCAATAAACTCCCCGTCCATCTCAATATATCTGAAGGAATTCAAATGGCTCACCATATACTCCTCCTCTCCCTGCACAGTGACAATTTTCCCTCTGACAGGGTATTTTAGCTTCTGGTGCAAGGTAGAGGTCACTGCCCCAGCTTTGTGAATCCAAGGTCGACCCAGTAGACAAGAATACGACGGATGGATATCCATCACATAAAAGGTAGAGTCAAATACTTGAGAACCCACACGGATAGGAATGTCCACCTCTCCATGGACCATCCTCTTGGAACCGTCAAAGGCTCTGACGATAATATTGCTGGGTTTCAGTTCCAGGCCTTCACCATCTAAACGGTCTAAGGCTTTCTTGGGTAGCACATTTAGGGAAGAACCAGTGTCCACCAACACATGCGCCAGAGTAGTGCCCCTGCATTCAATAGAGACATGCAGGGCATCATTGTGGTCCCTTCCCTTGGCAGTAAGGTCAGCATCCGAGAAACCCAAACCATTGTCTGCTGTCAGATTTGCTACGCAATCAGTAAATTGGACTGCAGATGTCTCCTGTGGCACATGGGCCGTCTTGAGAAATGAGATCAAGGCCTTAGCATGGGCCTCTGAACACAGTAGTAAGGAGAGCATTGAGATCTTGGAGGGCGTATGCCCCAGCTGTTCCACAACATTAAAGTCACTCTTCCTGATTATTTTCAGGATTTCCTCCATTTCTTGTTGGGAGGCCTCAGCATTTATAGGTATTGGTGCCTCCATCCGGGCAGGCTCATCTTCAATCCCTTTGCCCCGAGCATTAGATGACTCGGCAGCAGGGGAAACAACTTGGTCAGAAACAGGAACAGGTACATTTGTAGGTGTTATTGTGAGGGGTCTTCGAACCGCTGGTGGTGCAATGTCAGGCGAGAAGAGCCTGCCACTGCGGGTAACCTTGGCTGGACCAGTGATATCGCAGATACTGGCGCCAATGTTGAACTCTTGTTTGATTCCATTCACATACACATCTGCCCCATAGTGCCAGGGGACAGCTTTATCAGATACGTAGGGGAGAGGCCCCGGAACAGTAATACAAACAGGTGCGACAGTCATGATTTGGACGGGCTTCCTTGGGAGAGCCTTGATTGGATTATTGAAGATTGTGACCACAGAAACTTCTTCTACCGGAACCACCTGAACTGCAGACTTCTTAAACAGAATATCCTTGCTGTCCATTAGGCTTTGGATGCCCAACTTCAACAAAGGACAACCAGAGAGAGAAACAGCACAGAACAGGCAACCCTCACTACAACCCGGAAATAAACCGGCCAGCAGTAGGTTCCTCTTGACAGTCATTAAGGGAGTAGCCACATCATCCACAGAAATAACATATACATCTTCATCAACAACATTTACTCCATGCTGGGGCATAGGAGCAGTTACCACATTCGGCCTCTCAGGTGCTTCAAACTGTATTTCTTTTGCGTCAATAAGGTCTTGTACCTTATTCCTTAATGCCCAACAGTCATCAGTGGAATGCCCCGGGCTATCGGAGTGATAAGAACATCAGGCATTTGGATTGTATTTGGGGGAGGCAGTGTTCACAACTTTTGGGGGCTCTCTGACAGTCACTAAGTTGGTGGACAACAACTGCGGAAAGATCTGCAATAGAGTCATACTCAGGCGGGTAAACTCTCTCCGGGGTCTTTCAGCCCTTGGTGGATTGGTTTGCCGTGGAGCGGCAACAGGCTTGACAATTATCACCGCGTTGACAGATTGGCGGCGCTCAGGTTTCTCTTGTCTTCTAGAGCCGTATACAGCACTGGCCTCTTTTTTGAAGGGTTTCTTCTCAGAACTTGATGATGCACCCTTCAGAATCTTACCAGACATCAACCCAGCCTCAATTCTCTCTCCAGTCAGAATAAGATCAGTGAACCCGGCAGACGAATTCCCGATAAGATGGTTTAAAAATGGGCCAAATAGGGTCCCCAAGAACATGTCTACCAATTCCCGGTCAGTCAACGGAGGCTGCACCCTGCCAGCCAGATCCCTCCACTTCTGCGCGTACTCTTTAAAACCTTCGCTTGAACCTAACTACATACCCTGGAGTTGGGTACGCGTAGGGGCAAGGTAGGCATTATATTGATACTGCTTATAGAAAGCAGTAGCCAACTCCTCCCAGTTACGAACCTTGGTCCCATCCAGCTGATAGAACCATTCGAGATGAGTCCCTGAAAGACTCTCCTGGAAGAAGTGGATCCACAAATTCTTATCCACTGAGTACAGTTGAATCTTCCGCACGTAGGATCTGATATGTAGCTTGGGACAAGACGCCCCGTCATATTTGGTAAAAGATGGTGCTTTGAACTTACGAGGAATGATCACACCAGTAGACAAACCCAAATCTCTGAAATCCAGCCCAGGAACTTGTTGGATCTCCATAGCATTCAATCTGTCCTCCAGCTGCTTGTATCTGTCTTCTGCAGGAGGATACTGTTCCTCATCAAAATCAGTCTCGTTGTCGGAGACTACCGGACTAGGACCTTTTTCCCCTTGGGGGGTACCCTTGCCTATAGAAGAACCAGCCTCTTCATTCTGTAGAGTGTTGCCAAATCTTCGGCCCGTGTTGAAAAGAACAGTTCTCCTCTTCTTCTTCTTTTCCTTCCTCAGGAGCAGAGCCTTCAGCTCTTCTTGGCCCTGAGCCAAACCCATGATTAGTTCTTGAAATTGCGCATTCTGCGCCTGAAGAGCCTTGATGGACATCTCAGTTGATGATGAGTCGGGATTCATGATGCTGAAATAAACAGCGAAGAACGGTAAGCAACCTGAAAAGAAGAAAACCTGCTATGCACATGATGAATGATATGCGTTTATGCAATGCATTCAAGGGTTCGAAAGTTCAAATTTGTTGTAGACAAAAAGGAACACACGTTATTATTAAGGAAATAATTGTTCAGTACATCAAAGCCTCATGGGCACAAATTACAAAGCAAATCAATCCCAAAAGACACTACGCATCCTCTTTGGAGCTATGTAGGTGTTGAGATTCCTCTCCTCATGTAATAGGCGGGTGAGCTCCAGGACCTTCTTTTCACTAGCATGTAAACTGGTCTCAAGAGAATTCCATTCTTCCTTAAGCTGGATCCAGCTCTTCTGCATCTCTTCCCAGGATGTGGGCATATCAGGATGCTGAATGATGTAGGACACTTCTCCTTCCAAGACTGGCTCTTTGATCACAGGGAGCATATGAGGATAAGGCATTACTAACTTCTGGGAGCGGGACCGTACCCACTTGAGATAAGGTTCCAACGGGATGGAATTCCTGTGCCTTAGTGTCTTACTGTCTATCCTACTTGGCATCCTCCAGGCTCTGATAAATCTCTGGCGAAGTCCTTGTGCATCGTTGTCGAAGTCAAAAACTATGTCAGGAATTAACATGTCATGAGGGCCATCCCTCCGAGCGTAACCAAACTGTCTCCAAGCCAGGCATGTGTTGTAAGTAATACCTCCTCTGATTCCAAGTAAAGGAACATTAGGGTACTCCCCGTAACGATCAATGATAGTGACATCCTCTCTGGACCGAGGGCACCAATGTATATCTGCATGTGTAAGAGTCATCAACCATTGTGACCATCTCAAACCCCGCTCATTCTTCAAAACTGATTGTGGAAGGTGCGAAATAAACCACCTTCCCAGGAGAGGAGTGCAACACATAAGGACACCTCTTTTTCTCATGGTTCGAGTGTAACATGAGTGAAGGATGTCCCCCAACAACGTAGGTATAGGATTCCTAGACATGAAGATCTGGACAACACTGATATCTATAAGCTGATCTGGGTTAGGGAACAACACCAAACCATAGACAAGGAGGGCCACAACTTCTTCAAAAGCTTGTAAGTCAAGGGAATTCCAACATTCATGGGCCTTTTCAAACAGAAACCTGGCTAAGAACCCTTTGACACCACTTCTAACTTCCCAATGTCCCTTGAGGTCAGATGACTGTAGGTGCAAGGCTTTAGCAATCTCTTCAAGCTTGGGTTCCTTTTCCATACCGTTGTAGGGTAGTTGATCAAGGATAGGGATCTTCAGGAGCCGGGAGAACTCCTCCAATGTAGGTACCAGCTGATAGTCCAAGAAGGTGAAACAGTGATGCAGAGGGTCAAAGAACTGGAATAGGACCTTTATCATATCTTCCTCAATGTTGGTATTGACCAAGCTAATGAGTCTTCCATGTCTCTCACTGAATGAAGAGCTCTCGGGAATCTTGGATATAAGCTCTTTAAGCTGAGGAGGGATCCTTACAAGACTGATTTGAATTGTCTTTCTGCGAACAGTTTCCATGTCCTACAAAACAAGAACAAAGATGAAGATTCGAACCCCTGAAATGGTTAGTCAATGCATATGATGCTGGATGATGTCATGATGCTATGATTAAACAAACCACAGATATTTACAAAGACAAACATGTAAGGCACACAAGGCACACAAGACAAGCCCTTAGGGTTTAAGGCCAGCATGGGGTCTGGGTAGTACCCTCTTGAAGTTGGTGGGTTCAACCTGTCCTATTAGAAGTAACCGGGTTCTAAGGGTCCCAATATCACGGGATTGCTTTCATTGTTCATCGTTTCGATTTAGCCACTGAACTGGCGACCGAAATATTCCAGGAAAGCAACCCTCAATTGAGTGTAGTATCGAGTATCAACCAACCTCGGACTGCACCAAAGTCAGTTATCTCACTACCCTAAAGAGGCCAAGATAGTTCAATTAAGGTTCCTAAGGTCTATTGATGCTTCATGACACCACGCGGAGGCCCCGTACTCTCCTTGACTGAACTCAAGGGTTACCGGTACACACCAAAGTGCCATATCAACGTAGCAGACTGTTTCAACCATGTCGGTATACCCCGCACAGTTCCCTCACAGCCTTGTTGCTACTTTCTAAGAAGGTATCCCCAGATCCGGGTTAGGATCTATAGAACTCCCAAGCAACCCACAATTTAAAGCAAGCAAAGAAAGCAATTGAAAACATAGTGATCTTAATCCTAAGGTACACCTCACTTTAAAGATATCCCCAGCAGAGTCGCCAGTTCTGTGATCGGTGGATCTGGAACTGACTGTTTAACGCTGGTTCGCAAAATGTCGCGGAAGCAAGAGTCGCCACCATCTTTTATTTTCTCCAAATGGAAAGGACAAAAGCACAGAAAAATTCCTTAAAGAGATTGCTCTCGGCTCGGGAGGTAGATTATAGAAAGGGAAGGTGTTAGCACCCTTTCTATCCATGGTTATCCACAGGCTCTTAGATACTTGCTCATTGTGTTTTCAAAAATGGTTGTTTGCTTTTCAACTGTGGGTTTTAAAAAAAGTTTCTTTGAAAATTCCAGTTCGACTCTTGTATCGGTCCTCAAGAGTGTTTGAAAAATTGCTTTCGAAAGCTTTTTGAAAATGTGTTGGTGTGAAAAGTATTTTTGATTTGTTTTGAATTTAGAGCAAGTATCTAGAGTCATCTACCTACCCTAAGGAATTCGTCTGTGTAGATGTCCTTTAAAGTAGTGCCATCCCACCATTGAGAGGTAGGTAGCACCACCATTGGAGGTGTTCGGGTTAATTCGAAGGTTCGGGACATGGTGATCACCAGAGCAATAGGAAGACACCTTAGAAGCTACCCTCATGCCAGGTTCCCGGATCATGAGGACTTACTAAGACATCCTCTACTCGACGACCACCTTTCGAGGCAAGGCAACAGCGAGGTGTACCCTAGGGGTGGTGTGTGATTTGTGTGTCATGTTCAGTTATTTTTATCTTGTGTCATGTCATGGGTGATCTACGCGTTTGTTTTTATTTCGTCATTCATTCTTGCATGCCATTATTTAACAGTTAAAAAGTACGGGAAAGATAAAGTTCCTAAACTATTACAAAGGCGCGGGTCCACATCGCCAAATTTAATCCAGGACCCGATTTGACAGAAAGTAAATAAAGAAGTGAGAAATAAAATGTCCGAGTTTACAAGGCTTTGGGAGAATTACATTAATATTTACAAGAAAAGAAATAAATGCGCGAATTGAATTAAAATTGAAAACGAGGGCGTTGGACCCTTTTTAATGAAATTAAATTAAATTACTAAATTAATGAAACTAAAATGAAAATTATTTTTGAGGTTTTTTTTTGGATTTATGGTTTTTTTATGTGAATTAAATGAAATTAACTAATTAACCCTGATTCTACAACTTTTATTTATTAAGAAAAACATGTTAAAATTTAAACCTAAGATTAAATTAATTAATTAACGACAATTTGATTTATAAAAATAAATAATTAATTATTAGTGAAAAGAAAAGAAAAAGGATAAAAATTGATTAAAACCTAATTCTACAAATTTTAAATTTATTAAGAAAAATGTTTGAATTAAACCTAATTTTACAAAGCTAAATTAATTAATGATATTTACTTAAAAAATATTAAAATAAAATATATTTTTAATTTTGTCTTTTCTGATTTTTTCTATTGTTTTTGTTATTTTATATTTGATGAAAATAAATTAATTGAAGAATTTAAAGGGAATTAATTAAATCAAATAAAAAATAAAATAAAAAAGGAATAGCAAACCTTGGGGGGTCTGTCCCCAATTGGAGGTTATTGTTAGCATTTTAGGCCCATCTTTGCGAGGCCTGGTTGACTTTCCAGGGTAGCGTGAGTATGCGTTGACTGCAGCACATCATAGGCTTTGACTCTGGGCCATTGGATTGAGATTGTGGGGCAAGTGGCACGCCTGGATGATGAGTATATGGTAGGCCTTGGAGGGGAAATTGCATGAGATCACGCTGAAACAAAAAATATAGAACAAGGTGAGGGACCTGGGAATCGAACCCAGGTCCCAGTGGTTACATGACAACGCATCCACCATCTGCGCTATTGGCTTTCTTTGTAGTATTAGTGGGCAACAAATAATATATGGAATAAAACATGTTAATAACATTAATTCAAAAACGCGCTAAGATTTTAAATGGACCTATCGTATGAAGACAAGTCATCGTCTTCCCCGTTTGATTGTTTTTCCTGAAACATAAAAAGGGTTAGCGGGGGTTTTAAACCCCCCCAAAACATGCAGTTTCCAATAATAGCGAATAGGCTATGGTGCTATATAAATTAGGCGCGAGCGTTGCATTAGAATCGTCCAAGCTTCCTGAATTAAACCATGGCATTGAGGTATTCTAATTTTACAAGACTCAAAAATGCCCAATTCCACAGCTTGGTAACCCTAGCACGTATCCATGGTGAAATCACACACAATGCTTAAAAACTCAATTAAATCATGTGGTTAGTTTCAGAATCATCCAATTAGTGCAAATCAGTAAAGAAAACACATGAAAAATGCATAAAATTCATGATACGATTATGGATGTTTTCGTGAAAAGTTTGACCCTGATATACCAATTCTTGATGTTTCAGGCTATGATATTGATCCAGGCACCTTCCTTGATGTCTCAGCAAGACAATGGAATAGTTATTTTGGCTTGAATCGCACTGTAACCTAGTTTTCAGTTTTGGAATTTTTGTCAAAAAACTCAAGTTTGGTTATGGAGTTCTTGCGCAGCTTTGTGGTCATGAACATTAGGGTTGGCTTCATGATTATGTATGGAATGATTAGGGTTGGGTTTTTTGTCCAAAGAATCAAAGCATTGATGGAATGGATATTGATTTTCATGGCTAATATTTTCCAATCTTTTTCATGCAAACTTGGTTCCAATCATGGCCAATTAACTTGATTCTTTCTAAATCAGATAATGCATGAAATCTTAAGACTATTTCATGCATAAAAAGATTTGATTGCTTAGGTTTAGTATTTTCCACATATTTATTTTAATTAAATGAATTATTAGTCATTAAAAATCCAAATAAATAAATAAAAATGATGAAAAAATTCCCTTTGGGCCAAATGGTCGTGCACATGCCTTGGATGATGAATTGTGGAAGAAAAAGAGGCCTATTAGCAATTTTAGGACATTTGAAGCAATGTTGACTTTTCAGAATATCCAAAAATTGCCCAACTTCCACAAGGCATATCTTGCTCAATTTTTAAGCTTTGCTCATGTTCTTGGACATTTTGGAAAGGTCTTTGAGTCCTCTAACCAATGTCTTTGGTCCCATGTCATTTTGATTTACCAATCTCAAGTTATGGCCTTTAACTTAAAGTCCTTTTTTGTTGACTTTTGAAAATGACCTATAATGTTGAAATTGATAACTTTTTGTGAGAGCATTTCTTGGACTTGAAGTATGAAGAGGAGTTGTAGGAAATGTCTTTCTCTTCAAAATGAGCTTTGGATGGAATTTTTCTGATAATCCATGTGGAAGTTATGCCTTGGTCAAGTTACAGTTGACTTTTTCAACTGTCCAAATATGGAAACCTTTGCATCTTGAGACTTTTTGAGCCAAGCTTTGAGAATCATGATCAAGAATTGATCAAATGATGTTTGTGGCTTCAAAATGAGATGTTGACCAAAAATTTGAACTTTTGACTGTCAAATGACCATTTTGCCCCTACAGTTGACTGTAGTGCAATTAGGGTTTTTGACTGTGCAATTTTATGCTGTAAGTCTTGAAACTTGACATGATGATGCTTGACCATGTTTATAGGCATGTGGGACTTGATTGGACCCTTGGAAACTTCATTTTCTTTGTCAGAACCAAAACCTTAGTTTTTGACTGTTAGGAGGCCCTTGAACTGTGCAACCTTTGGGGAGATTTGAAGCATGCTCTTTGCAATTCTTGAAGAATATGGGAGGGAAAATTTTGGGATACAACAATCTGCTTTAGAATTTCCTCTTTGATCTTTACTGTCATATCTGGGTGAGTTCTTCTCAACTTCTGTTTGATTGGCGGACACTCTTGCTTCAACGACAAACAATGCTCTATAATATCTGTATCTAAACCAGGCATATCTTGGTAAGACCAAACAAAAATATCCATATACTCTTTCAATATCTTGATCAACCTGCTCTTCACATCAGGATGCAACAATTCTCCAATCTTGACTTCCTTCGGATCTTCTTCTGAACACAAATTGATTACTTCCAATGGCTCTTTATATGGCTGAATGGCATTCTCCTTGCGCTCAAGCAACGGTGAGACCTCTTCTAGAATCTCATCATAGTCTTCTTCTTCGGCCCCATACACAAAATATTCAAAGTTGGGAGAGGGGTGCAGGGTCATTGTATTCAACGGTTTTTTAATTAATTTGCACGTATGATTTATGATGGATTTCAGAAACTTACACATATAACAAGTGATCATGCATATTGAATTTCAGTTATTATTTATTTTGAAAGGTTTTTCTGATTACCATTTTTTAAAAAATAAAAACACAAATTGGGAAACAAAGACAACTTTTATTATTGATTTTAAAAGTCACAGCAAACAGATAAGCCCAAACAATATTAATAATTTCACCTTGGGTGGAGTGAAAGCTTTTAAAAAAAATTAACAAAACAAATTACTTTGAAACATTTATGCAAGAGGGAATATCAATGGTGATCCAGTTCTGAACCCTAACTCCCTGTGTCACATAATTCGGCATTTCTGGCTCTGCTTCATCTTCCACAATGGCATTAATCCCGGAGACAGTTGATTATAGATAACCACCTCTAAAGAAGATGTCTTGATAAAAGAGGTCAAATGAGATATCAATAATGTTTGTTCTCCATTTATAATTACCACTTTTCCTTCTCTTACAAACTTCAACTTCTGGTGTAAAGGCAAAATGACAGCCCCTGCCTCATGTATCCACGGTCGTCCCAGCAAGCAGCAATAAGTGTGTACAATATCCATGACCTGGAAAGTAATCTGAAACAAATTTGGGCCTATATGAATAGGCATTTCCACTTCACCAATAATAGATTTCCTTGATTCATCAAACGCTTTCACAATAATGCCACTTGGGCGCATGGGCGTTCCTTGATATTTCAACTTCATAAGTGTACTCCTCGGTATAATGTTCAATGTAGATCCATTATCAATCAACACATTGGATAGTGAATCATTCTTGTAATTCGTAGAGATGTGGAGGGCCAGGTTGTGATTCCTTCCTTTATTTAGAAATTCATCGTCGCAGAAACTCAGGTTATTACATGAAGTAATGTTCCCTACTACGCTGCTGAATTAGTCTACAGTCAAGTCACTTTTCAAAAAAGCTTGGTCAAATTCCCTCATCAACGATTCTATGTGAGCAGAGGAGTTCATCAATAAAGCCAAGATGGATATTTTTGAAGGAGTCTGCAGTAGCTGATCTATAATTCTGTAGTCGCTCATCTTGATTATCTTAAAAATATCATCCCCTTCTTTCTCTAGTGTAATTCCACTAGATTCACTCGTAACCTTCTTGGGTTCAACATTTTCAACAATTTTCTTTTTAGCGCTAACATCTCTACGAACCACTGGCGCAAATACACGATCGTTGCGGGTCACTCTGCTAGTCTCAACAATATTTCCAATATTAGGCATCGGCTGGTTGGGAACTTCCACACCACCCTCTAAGATTGCAGCATTATATTTGTAGGGTATAGCCTTATCTGACTTCTAGGGGACAGGACCCGACAAACTAATCACCAATGGGGTAATAGCCGGCTTGCTATGATATTCAACTTCAAAATGGGCGGGTGCACCAAAACAAGGTACAATAACATTTACTCCTTCTTCAACACAGCCAATCATTATAGAGTTATCTCCGGAAAACAAATCCTCCTCTGAGGAGAAATACTCATCTATAGAGGAATACTCATCATCCGACTCTTCTTCAGCCAAACAGACCTCAATCACATCAATGTCATGGTAATCATCCCTTTGACCTGTAACCTTTATGGTTCCATTATCCAACAACAACTGAACACCTTTCCTTACAATTGAACATCCTCGGGAGTCCAGGAAGCAAATTCGGCAAGATCCATACCGATGTTCCACCTGACCAGCCATGTGGAAGAAAGTAGCATGCAATTGTACAAGATCCTCATTCATATACTCCACATAAAAAATTATGAACTCTCTAAGACATCCAGAAACCATGTTTACCTCCTCTTCATACTCTCCCCTAGGCCTGATTATATGGATGAGGCCCTCATCCATCATCTCCTGCAAATCAACCATTATCTTGTCGCAACCCTGTATGTCTGTTCTGTGAATAGCCAACCGTAATGGTCATGCGTATAGTATCTAATTTCATAGAGGTCTACATGCATTTTCACCAAATCTCCTCTAACCAGATGAATATCAAAAATTCGAAAGTCACCTGGATAACCGGCCACCATATTCACAACATTTGCTCCTCCATGCTTGGGCAGAGGATTGTCTTTCACATTAGAGCCAACATCCTTGAAAGATAAGATACCAGACTTCACCAATTTCCATACTTCAATCTTCAAAGATTAGCAGTTCTCAACATTATTCCCTGGTGCCCCTGATGAAAAGCACATGTTTGGTGTGCTTTGTAATGCTAAGGCAACGGTGATGGTACAATGGAAGGTGGTCAGGTCTGAACCTACTTCTTATGAATTAACGCCGGTAGTAACTCTGTATAACTCATAGGTATAGGCTCCTAACTATCTCTTCTTGGATTATACCCTAGATTCCCCTGCTGGGATGGTCTCTAGTAAGCAATGGTGGTTGGAGCTACACAAACAACTGGAGTAACTGAGATGACTTGTGGATGACGCTGATAACTTCTTCTAGGAGGATTAACTCTCCTCTCTTGTATAACAACATTTGTGTCTCCTTCCTTATTTTTAGTAAACCCATAGGATGGCTTCTTCGCACTTCCAAAACTTTCACTCTTTGTTAAACGACCCTCTCTAACATCCTCTTCTAACCGGATACCCATGCCAACCATTTCAGTAAAGTCACTTGGAACACTCGCTACCATCCTCTCTTAGTAGAAAGCACCCAGTGTTTTAAAGAAAATCTTAGTCATCTCCTTCTCTTCCATGGGTGGAATCACTTGGGCGGCTACCTCACGCCATCTTTGTGCATAATCTTCGAATGATTCCCTGTCTTTCTGAACCATGTCCCTGAGTTGATCACGGTCAGGTGCCATATCCAAGTTGTATTTGTATTGTCTGATAAATGTTTCTCCCAGGTCATTGAAAGTATGGATATTGACATTGTCCAAACTCATATACTACTTCAGCGCAATAGCAGTCAAACTATCCTGAAAAAAGTGAATCAGCTGATGTTGATCATCAGTATGGGTAGACATTCTTCTTACATACATCACCATATGATCATGAGGGTAAATGTTGCCCTTGTACTTTCCAAACTCCGGGACCTTAAACTTTGCAGATATCGTAACATTCGGGACCAATCATAAATCATTCTCATTCGGCCCGAACAATTCCTTTCCCCTTAGAGCCTTCATCTCCCTCTGCATCTTATCTAAATGTTCTTGAAAATAATCCATTCTATTTTAGAGACCAAAGTCTTCACTTGGTGTAGGAAAATGATGACATATAACATCATTAGCAAATGGAATCATATTCACCGAAGGAGGTGCAGCAGAAGCAGCATGCACCACAGGAGGTGTAGGAGTAACAGTAGTCTGAACAACTGGAGTATCTTAGGACCAATATTGAAATCTTCAGGTGCAAAATTCTCTGGCATTCCCCATGGATAACCTTGAAGCATGTGATTCTAAATAATAGCTAGAGTAGAAGACATAGGAAAAGCTGGAGCTTCAGTAGTAGCCCTTGTTGGTTGAGGTTGAACACTCGGTGGATGATTCTGAGCAGTCACCAGAGATTCCATCAGAGCAGTAAGATTGGCCATGCCGGCCTTCAAAGTAGAAACTTCCTCGCACAACTCACGATTCTCTTGTTCTAAGTTGTCTATCTTCCTTCTGAAATTAGCTCGAGTGTTGTAGTGGTGAGACAACTTGTTGAACAAATTAAAGAAGCTTGGTAAGACACCTGGATATGCATAAAAAATGCAAGAAATATGTGCAATATGATGCATGATATGCAATGCACATGATTTGTTTTATTATTAATATTTAAAGAGACTTAAAGATTTATGGACATAGTGCAAATATCAAAGTAATAACACATTTGAAATACTGGAAAAAAATTATTATAATAACTTCAAAATGGATTACAAGTTTCAATAATCCCAAGTACAAGATGAAAATAAAGTCTAAAACCCTAAGAAGCAAATTTGATGGATATCACTCTATACGCTCGCGCTTCCCTGTAAGCATGGCAATCTGAGCCTTCAACCTCTGGTTTTCTTTAGCATATCTGGTGGCAACTTCCTTCCAATCACCTGAATCAAGAAGTGAGCAACTATCAACTGACTGAGGCTTAGGAGAAAATATATCCCCTTGCCTCTCCATGGTCTCTACCGCCCGATTCTCAAGAATCTCAATCAAGTCGTATTTCTCCTTCAAGTCTGCTCTATAGGAAATCTCCAAAGTTTGGCACTTATTCTTCCAAGCATCCTTTTCTTTTTGCATCCTTACTAAAGCAAGTTGTAGCTCTTCTATATCATCCAATAAGGGAGAAGTGGTCTTCATAAACAAATCAGGAATAGGTGTTTCCCAAGAATACGGCATCTTCAACTGAATAGCTCTCATTTGAACCCACTGAAGATAGGGCTCCAAAGAAACAACCCCCTAGGTCCCAAGATTTTCTTACTCTTCCTATGAATGTGATGCCAGGCCTTCACAATATGCTCCCTAGCTTCCTTATGGTATTCTCCCTCCTTCAGGAAAAAACTACTCAAATGAATACTATTTGGTTTATCCCTCATCGGATAACCAAGCTACTGTCGTGCGAGAACAGGGTTATAGTTAATTCCTCCCTTTGTACCAAGAAGAGGTACATTGGCAAAACTACCACAACTGTCGACAATCTCTACATCCTGGTAAGCTCAATGATACCAATCAATATCCGAGTGAGTAAGTTCCATGATCTTAGGAGCCCATCGGGGTTCCTTCCTGACATCCCAAAAAGCATCAGACTGAGGCATATGAGAGATAAACCACCAGTACAACAAAGGCGTGCAACAGATAATCATCCCCCCATGATAAGAATTCCGAAGATGAATAGAGTAATAAGCATCACCCAACAATGTAGGAACTTGGTTTCCAATCATAAAGATCTTGATAGTATTAACGTCAATAAACTTGTCCACATTAGGAAATAAGAACAAACCGTAAGCAAGTAGAGAAAAGATGGCCTCAAAAGTGACTGTACTCTTCATCCTGGAAAAGTAACGAGCTTTTTCCAATAAGAACTGAGATGGTAACCCTCTAATCCCTCCTTTAGTAGTCATATGGGCTTCGACCTCAGACTTCCCCAGATGGATCAAAGATTAGAATACAATCGGTAACAGGTAAATCCAACAGATTAGAATATTCCTCCAGTGTAGGCATCAACTGATAGTCAGTGAAAGTAAAGCAATGATACATTGGATCATAGAACTGGACCAAGGTCGAGAAAATACCCTCCTTCATCCTAAGCTCCATGAGAGGAATGATGGATCTATACTTCTTCCGAAAATATGCAGAACACTCAATCTCGAGAATTAGACTGATCAACTCATCTATCTTGGGATCTTTGAAACTGTATTTTCCGGTCTTTCTTTTTCCATAATCCATGGCCAAAAGGTACCTGAGATATTCACAACTGGTCAAATTTTAAGTCCTTTTAAATGAAATTCCTTCAAAAGATTCTTATGGGAGCATGGATGTATGATGCAACAATCACATACAAGATCACACATATACGGTTCATAGTTTTAATGTCACGAGCACGAGGTCGAAGGTAATACCCATAAGGTATGGTCTAAAAGTAATCACCTATGGAACAAGGTTCTATAGGTTCCCAGAGTCTACATCCTTCCTTCGAATATTACAAACTTTCTGATTAACTCGATGATTAGTAATATTATCAAGAAAAACTCGTCCGAGCGTAGTATCGCGTGACAGCTAATTCCAGATTACTCCATCATAGCTTTTGCACTACACCTAAAAGGCCAATATGGGTTACGTATTCTACGGTCCTCGGCTTCAGCAGGTTCCCAGGTCGAAAGTAGTACATCTTCCCGATTACTCGGTAAACGACACTACAGTCAAAGGGGCCTCCACTGAGTGGGGATATCATGCCTCCTTTTTTGGGATTACTCCCTCAAAGTTAACATGACTATACCGCCTGTCCTATCTTATAGTTTGCCCAAGTCTGGGTATAGGACTTATAAGTAATCACCAAGCACCCTAAGAATCAGGAAAATTCAGATAAACATATATACAACATATAACGCATAAACAACAATAGCACATATACAGATATAAACAAAGATAGGTTTAACCCACTTAGGGATGGACCAGGAAGAAGTCAATCTTTTCCCAGTGAAGTTGCCATTTTTTTCTGTAGTGGTAGAAATGTTTAAGACTAAGCCATCGTATTGACTAGGCTCATACAAATCAAAATAAAAATCGCCACCGCGCTTTATTGTTTCCAAAGGAATGGGAAAAGAGAGAGTAACCCAAAAAGAGGGGGAAAGATTCAAAGTAAGGGGGTTGGTTATGCAAAGGGAAGGTATTACCACCCTAAACATCTACGGTACTCCGTAGGAACCTCTTTATAAAATTTGTATATTTTGGCTATAAAATGTTGTATAAAAATAGATGGTGGAGGTGAGAAAAGAAATATATTTTTATGATTTTTTCACCCTTCGCAGTTGCGAACCTTTAGTGCCTACGTACCACCTTTCGTGCAATATGGGATCAGGGTACACGTAGTTCACATTTTAAAAAAATTTAAAACACAAGTGTGTTGCATTTTTTATGAGATAAGACATCATCGTCATTGTCCGTGTGGAAAACATGCTTACTACCCACAATCATGAGAAAGGAGAATTTGCATCATCTCAAAATGGAGGATATGGCTTGGATTTTAAAATCAACAATGCTTCACTCAACACCCAAGTGGAAAATATCTCTCTTCACTATATATGTAGAAGTATAGTTGTTTGCATCCCTATAAGGATTGACAAGAGTCTAATATTTTTGAGAAAGGTTTTAAAATTGAAAGCCAAAGTGGAAAAATGGTTTGAAATGAGATTGATTGACTTTTAGTCTTCTCATAAAAAAATTTCAAGGTATTATTAAGTTTATTAGAGTTTATTCATGAAAATGTTTTGAAAATGAATGGACCTAATTCCAAGTTTATTATGAAAAAGGTTCAAGTTTAAAAAATAAGAAGAGTTTTCAAAAGGAGGAAGAAGATTTTTTTTAAATTGAAGAAGATGGGAGGAGAAGAAGAGACTATCCTAAAGCATAAGGTAAAAGCTAAGGATAAGGACCATCTAACCAACAAGAATCCAATACTTGACACTATGAGTCAAAATATAATTCTCATTCTTAGGATTGAAACCAAGAAAGCAAAGATATTAGACCTCCTGAGAAAACCAAACTTCAAGTGTATTAAGTCTTCACAAAAATTGGGCAGAGTAACGGCTGTATACGGGTGAATTCCAGATTACAAACAAAGTATGTAATCACAATGACCTGCACACAAAACACACAAACAACCCAATGTCTTGAGGTAAACCTCAAGAACTCCAGACAAAATATAAATTAAGGTCACAAGGTCTCCAACATAGGTCAAGGTTTCTAATCCTAAGTCCAAGAAGTCCAATGCTCCATAATGCCAAGGATAGTAGCCAAATAGTCCAAGTATCATTAAAGGATTTTTTAGGTTTCATGTTGATTATTAGGTGTCTTGAAAAATAAAAGAAAGGCTCAAGTGAGAAAAATAAAAATAACAAGAATATAAATGCTAAGGTGAGCAAAATGAAAATAGCATGAAATGTAATGCTCAAAGTAAATAGTACATAAAGCATAAAAAATAAAAGCATAAAGTAAAATCAATTGTATAATTAGTGTTTAGTTTGATGACCATCTTGAAACTTACATTTGGAACTCATTAGAGGATTGGTAGAACCAAAGCCTCCACACAACAAGTTGCATTTTCTTTTTGTCACGTATATCATCTATTTGAAATCCTCAAAAGTACCATCTAATGATCAACGTTGTTTAAGTGATCCGCGTTGACCAAAAGTGTTGTAGATTCATTATAGGATTGGTAGAACCAAAGCCTCCACAGAATGAATCTCAAGGTTATTGGATCAAAGAGATCAAATAAACATACTTGGACTTGCAAACATAAGTTTGGGCCACGAATGATCATTTATTCGAATCGGTACAAAATTTAGCATTATGTTAAGCAATCATAAGTGTACTTATGTAGAAGTCGCACCTATTTTGAGGTCGGTCAATAACAATCTATGCACCATTTGTTTTGAGACATGATATAGAGATCATGGTCCAATAACACTTAGTGCAATAAGAAAGGGATGAGATGAACATGGATGGGAAAGAATGCAAACCACATTTGAATTAAATTTTAATCAAACTATTATTAAAATCATCCATCCATTTTAATGGGGTTAAACTCAACACCACGGATCAAATGATGTTAACAAAGTTCATGATCAAAAATTCAACCCAAGATCAGTCAGAAAATGATATTGAATTTAATATATACATTAAAAAAGGGTTTTAAAATGTTTAAAAATAGAAAATAACAGAGAAACATATCAACCATGTTCAAATTAATCAAGAAATAATAAGACCATAAAAAATCAGAGATGAACTCAAATATTTTTGTAAATTTTTTGGTTATTTTTTAAAGTCGGGAACTATTTTTAAACTTATTAAAATTGCTCAAACAAATTGATAATAGATCAAAAATACTAAACATCAATATAAAATTCTATAAAATTTTCAAAAGGTCAGAAATAAGTAAAATGATATTTATGAATTTTTTTAGAATTAAAAAAATATCAGAAAATATTTTGAAAGTAATTAAAAGGAAGAAAATAATGCAAAAAATATAAAAAATATCAAATATCAAAATAAAAATGTGAAAAAAATAGTCATGAGATCAGAAATAATTCAAAGTATTTTTGTATATTTTTTCATAATTTTTTGATAAAAAATAAAAGAGTTGTGAATTTTTGAAAATTAAATCAATTAAAATATAAAATCAGAAAATAAAATAAAACCAAAAAGATATGGGCCATCAGATCATAGTCAAAACGCGTTAGTAAGCTAATCCAATGGACCTGACACGCTGTGCTTGATATGGACCTTAGTGAGATACGCATAGGATCAGAAAAAGGACAACCAATGAAATTAAAACGTTTGACACGCTATCATTGGCTGAGATAAGACATGTCATTATCTTGAACTTACAGCCACCCTGCAATGGAGATTTTGTGAGATCTTTCAAATGAAAAAATTAGGATCCCAAACTAGTATAATTGTATTCGTCTCTTCAAGACGATCCTAACGCCACCATCGCGCCAAATTTATATAAAGTATGCAAAGAGATATGAATCAAAAACCCAGAAAATAGCAAGCACCTCAAATTTTATATTTCTCTCTCAATTCTCAATTATTTAAAAATTGTAAGAAGCACAAGAATCTGGAGAAGGAGTAAAACAGGTTAGTGCTTTATTTGGATCCAAATGGTGGAGAATTCTACCTTTTAAAAGTTCAAGAAAGAGCTCTGAAACTGGACTTTTGTAGCTTGAATTATAGCTCGTTTTGCTTGGTTTAAGTGCTGGAGAGTTTGTATAATGCTTAAGGAAGATGAATGTGCAAAGAATTTTGTAAGAAAAGGCTGGAATCTCATAAACTGATTTCAAAAATTTGAAGTTCGTTTGAGCTTTTGACAGATAGTTTTTTGCTCTCAAAGCTTGAGGAAATGAATGAGGGATGACCCTCTATTTATAGGGAATCAAATGGAATGTTAAAGCGTTTGAAATGATGAAGTTTGGAGGGAAATCGTGTGAACCTGATGCACGAGCAAAGTGTGATCTGATTTGCATCAAAACACATCCAATCCTTGCGTTTTAAGGCTCTAATCCACTTGGGAAACTTGGTTAAACATGTTTAGATCACAAACACATGCTAATTTGATGTTTAGAGGCCAAAACATGAATTTCAAATTCTGACTTATGAAGAAACTTCAGTTGCAAGTTACCAAGTTCAATCCAATGGAATTCTCAGCTCAATGGGTATTAAGGCATGATTCTTGATGATTTAGAAAGATGAGATTACAAGATTTTCAATGTAAAAAGAATGGAATCAAATGGATGCTTGTGCTGAAAGTTGCATTGAGCCAAAGTTGGGGAAAAAAGGTTGACTTTCCATAGAAATATTTCAATTTTTTCCTCAAAAGTGACCTATAATGTTTTCCATCCAAACATGGCCTTCCACTTGGCATGAAATAGACCTCTTGAATGACATTTTGAAACTTGTACTATTCAAAATCTCCAAAAATTGAGAGAGTTGTGAATTGTTGAAGTTGTCAAAAAATCATGAAATGACCTATAATATTTTTTATCCTTAGGGCATCTTCCATCTAATTTATCACTTTGCACATAAACTAGGGCATAAATTTCAAATCCTCAAGATCATTATAGAAAAAGAGTGGGCTCAAGCTGAATAAAATTGACCAAGTTATGATCATTTGAAGTCACACATGGGAAAATGGGGGTTCATCTGGAGGACTTGTACTCTATTTTTGTCATCAAGTTTCTTCCACATGAAAACTCTTTGCAACTTTTGAAGTGATTTGTTAATAACCCTTTGAATAGAAGGATGTCTTTAGAACCACTCAAAAATACCAAAATATGAGCAAGATATACTTCTTTGAAGTTCAAAACCCTAGCTCTTAGATCAAGAGATCGCTTTGAGGAAATTGACAATTTTGAACAACCTTCTTGTATAAACACTTTTTCTTTGTAAAAAGAAGTTGTTGAGGATGATAATGAGAAATCATATCCACCAAAACCACTTCCATATCTTGAGATTTTAGAGAAATATGCACTTGTGACCAAGGGGAACAAAGTCTTGTCCAAACATGACTACTTCTTCAATCAACCCCTTGTGCTTTTGAATCAATCTTGATAAATTTTAAATGTGGTGAACCAAGATAAACCTTGACATTCCATTTCTTCCAAAACAACTTCAATGGTGAGGTTTGGACTTCTCAAGCTTTATTGACTAGGGCATGGAAATAAACTCATGAACCCATGGAGCAACTTGCTAAACCTCAATGCCTTTACCTACATTATTAACAAGTAAGACAAACAAACATTGAATTTTAATAATTAAAAAGAAAATAAAGACAAAATATTCATGATCGCAAAAAAAAACAAATCAAGATACTTGGTGATTCATCAAAGATAAAAATTAAAGATAGGGAGGAGGACCAAAAGCCCGAATGTGATCTCGTTGTGATTGAATCAATATGGTATGATGAAGGGATCTTAGCGGAAAAAATTGGGGTACAACAAACTTCATTATCTTTTCTTCAATCAAATTCAAATGTTCAAACTTATTCTAGACCTATTTAGCCTCTAACCACTTGGTTTCCATTATCACACGTAAAGAGGGAGTCTCAACCTCGACGGGGAGCACTGCTTCCATACCATACACAAGAGAGAACGAGGTTGCCCTTGTTGAAGCGCGGGAAGATCTACGATACCCATGCAAAGAAAAAGGAAGCATCTTGTGCTAGTCTTTATAGGTAACAACCATCTTCTGGATGATCTTCTTGATGTTTTTATTAGCAGCTTCAACATCCCCAGTCAACTTTTGCCTGTAAGGAGATGAATTATGATGGACAATCTTGAATTATTCACAAAGTTCTTTCATCGTATTGTTATTCATATTCGACTCGTTGTTGGTAATAATCCTGTTGGGCACACCATACCGACATATAATATTGTTCTTGATAAAGCATACTCTAACCTTCTTAGTGACATTAGAATATGAAGTTGCTTCCACCCATTTGGTGAAGTGATCTATTTCAACCAGGATAAAATGATGTCCATTTGATGCCTTAGGTTCAATCATTCCAATCATGTCAATACCCCACATAGAGAAAGGCCACAAGGAAGAAATAACATTGAGAAGTGTCTGAGGCACATGAATTTTGTCAGCATAAATTTGGCACTTATGGAATTTCTTTGCAAATTTGTAACAGCCAGATTCCATTGTCAGCCAATAGTAACCTGCCCCAAGCATCTTTTTTCCATCGAATGTCCATTGGCATGAGTTCCAAAGGAACCTTCATGTATTTCATGCATCAATATGTCTATTTCGTGTCTATCCACGCATCTGAGCAAGACCATGTCATAATTTCTTTGTATAGCACATCTTCATTGAGGAAAAAGTTGCCTGCCAACCTTCCCAATGTCTTTCTATATTTGTTTGATGCACCAATCGGGTATTCGTGAGTTTGGAGAAAATGCTTGATATCATTATAAAATGGTTTTTTGTTCCCTTTGTTGCAAACACATGAGTTGGTCTATCTAAACATCACACAATGATACGAGGCTTGTCATTCCAAGTATTTACTTGATACATAGAAGCCAAAGTAGCCAAAGCATCTGCCATCTGATTTTCATCTCTGGGAATATGAAGGAATTCAAATTTATTAAAGAAAGTTAATAATCTTATAGAACAGTCTTTTTAAGGAATCAAGCCAAGGTGACGAGTATCTCATTCTCCTTTAATTTGATTTATTACCAAAACTGAATTGCGATACACATCTAGAATTTTGATTCTGAGATCAATAGCCTCCTCGAGTTCCATGATACAAGCTTCATACTATGCCATGTTATTGATGTAATCAAATGCCAACCTTGAAGTAAATCGGATATGCGATCCATGGGGAGTGAAAATCACAACACTAATTCCTTTCCCATAAGCATTCACAACTCCATTAAACACCATACCCCAACGAGATTCAGGATCAGGACCTTTCTCAGGAAATAGTTCATCACAATCTTTTGCTTTCAGAAACATAACATCCTCATCAGGGAAATCATATTTAACAGACTGGTAATCATCCACCGGTTGGTGAGCAAGATAATCCTCCAACATACTACTTTTTTTAGCCTTCTGAGTACGGTACTCAATATTATATTCAGACAACAGCATCTGCCAATGGGTAAATTCTCATAGTAAGAGTAGGATTTTCAAAAATATACTTAATTGGATCCATTTTGGACATCAACCAAGTAATATGATTCAACATATATAGCCGCAACCGCTTTTCGCCCAGGCCAGAGAACAACATGTCTTTTACAACATAGAATACCGTGACTCACAGTTAGTAAACTTCTTGTAGAGATAATATATGGCATATTCCTTCTTCCCTGTTTCATCTTTTTGTCCTAAAATACAGCCCATAGAATTATCTAACATTGTCAGATGCATAATCAATGGTCTTCCTTCAACAGGAGGGAGCAAGATAGGGGGTTTAAGCAGATACTCTTTAATACTTTCAAATTCCCTTTGGCAATCATCTGTCCACACATAATCTTGGTCTTTCTTTAACAACTTAAAGATTTGTTCACACGTTGCAATCATATGGGAAATAAATCTGGAAATGTAATTCAAACGCCTAAGGAAGCCTCTAACTTGCTTTTCAGTTCTTGGAGCTGGAATTTCTTGAACTACCTTAACTTTATTAGGATCAACTTCAATGCCTTTTTGGATGACAATGAAACCTAACAATTTTCCTGATCGAACACCAAAGGTGCATTTATTTGGATTCAAGCGGAGACGATACTTCCTCAAACGCTGAAATAATTTTCAACAAATCCTCTATATGCCCTTCTTAAGTATAGGATTTGGTAATCATATCATCAACATATACCTCAATTTCCTTGTGCATCAGATCATGGAATAGGGTTATCATAGCCCTCTGGTATGTTGCACCAGCGTTCTTCAGCCTGAAGCACATCACTCTATAACAGAATGTTCCCTAGGGTGTGATAAACATTTTTTTTCCATGTCCTCAGGAGCCATTCTGATTTTATTATATCCGGAAAATCTGTCCATGAACGAGAATACCTTGAAATTTTCTGTACTATCGACCAACATATCAATATGTGGAAAGGGAAAATCATCTTTTGGACTAGCTTTGTTTAAATCTCTATAATCCACGCACATGCGGACTTTTCTGTCTTTCTTTGGTACAAGGACAATATTGGAAATCCACTGAGGGTACACTGATGTCACAAGAAAACTGGCATTAATCTTATTTAAAACTTCTTCTTTAATTTTCACTGTCATATCAGGGTGAGTTCTTTGCAATTTCTTCTTTATTGACGGGCGTTCTGCATTTAGCGGAAAATGATGTTCCACAATATCAGTATCCAAACCCGACATGTCTTGGTATGACTAAGAAAATATGTCCACATACTCTTTCAACAATTTAATCAACCTGCTCTTCACATCGGGATGAAGCAATGCTCCAATCTTGACTTCTTTCGTATCCTCTTTTGTACCCAAATTGATTGTCTCCAACGAGTCTTTATATGGCTGAATGGCACCCTCCTCACAATCAAGAAGCCGTGAAACCTCTGCTAGGATTTCATCATATTCTTCTTCTTCGTCCATATACACAGGATATTCAAAGTTGGGAGAGGGTGCAGGGTCATTGTATTCAACGGGTTTTTTAATTATTTTTCACATATGATTTATGATTTCTTTTAGAAACTTACACATATAACAAGTGATTATGCATATTTATTTACAATTATTATTTATTTTGAAACTGATTTTTCTGATTACCGTTTTCCAAGAAAAAGGAAAAAAATAAAGACACAATATGGGAATCAAAGACAACTTTTATTATTGATTTTAAATGTCAAAGCAACAGATAAGCCCATACAACATGAATACTTTCACCTAGGGCAGAGTGAAAGATTTTTGAAAAGATTAACAAAAAACAAATTACTTTGAAATATGAATGCAAGAGGGAAAATAGATAGTGATCCAATTTTGGATCCTAACTCCATGCGTCACGTAGTTCGGTATCTCATGCTCTCCTTAAACTTCCATAATAGCATTGATCCTCAGAATAGTTGGATGAAGATAACTTCCAATGCAAAAGATGTCTTCATATTTTCCCAAATCAGACTTCGGTTTTATAATCTCACCTTTACCATTCTTCATAGAGAACCCCAAACCA
This sequence comes from Vicia faba, assembly GCA_948472305.1. Classification (NCBI taxonomy): domain Eukaryota; kingdom Viridiplantae; phylum Streptophyta; class Magnoliopsida; order Fabales; family Fabaceae; genus Vicia; species Vicia faba. Next base: position 26,471 of record CATIWC010001400.1, on the reverse strand, counting down.
ACTCAATTCTTATTCACAGGTGGATCAACAATCTGCCCCCATACCTTACTATGGCCCTTAAGCACTACCTGTGGAGCATCCTTAAACGAAAGCTATAAAATTCTCATTTCCCTTATATTATCAATGGGTAAAGCTTGGAATTGAGTTCCAACAGCATCTTCATCCGCTTCCACAACACTGAAAGAAGATAAATGAGATATTAACAAATCATGTTCTCCATTTATGATGACCACCTTTCTTTCATGAACAAACTTTAGCTTTTGGTGCAAAGTTTAAGTGACAGCCCTTGCCCCGTGTATCCATGGTTGTCCTAGTAAACAATCGTAAGCGGGAACAATATCCATAACCTGGAAAGTAATCTGAAATAAGTGTGGGCCTATATGAATAGGAAAATCTACTTCCCTGATGACAGACTTTCGTGATACATCAAAAGATTTCACAATTATGTCACTTAGACGCATGGGAGCTCCTTGGTACTTCAGCTTCATAAGCATGCTCCTCGGTATGACATTTAATGCGTATTCATTGTCAATCAGCACATTTGATAATGAATCGTTCTTACAGTTCATGGAGATATGGAGATCCAAGTTATGATTCCTTCCTTCATCGGGCAGCTCGTTATCACAGAAACTCAGGTTATTACAAGAGGTAATATTCCCAAAAACACTACTGAATTGGTTTAAAGGCATATCACTTTCCATGAAAGCTTGATCCAACACTCTCATCAAAGATACCCTGTGGCCAGAAGAGTTTATTAGCAAGGCTAGAATAGATATCTTTGATGGAGTCTGTAAAAATTGGTTTATGATCCTGTAGTCACTCTTGATAATCTTCAATATATCATCCAAATCTCTTTCCAGAGTAGTACCACTAGATTCCCCCACTTCTTTCTTGGGTTCAGTACTTTCAACAACCTTTTTATCAGCATTAACACTCCCTCGAATGACAGGTGTGAAACGGCCACTACGGTTTGCTCGACTGGCTTCAGCAATATTCTTGACATCACACAAAGGTTGGATGGAAACCTCCACACCATTCTCTAGGATTGCCGCATTGTATTTATATGGCATGAATTTGTCTGATTCTTAAGGAACAGGACCCGGCAAGCAAACCACCACTGGAGCAACATTTGGCTTACTATGGTACTCAATCTCTATAGGGGCAGGAACACCAAAACAAGGCACAATAACATTCACCCCCTGATCAGAATACTTAGACATCATAAAATCATTGCTGGAGAACATATCTTCATCAGCGGAAAAGAATTCATCTGTAGAAGCATACTCATCATCTGACATAGCTTCGACCGAGCAATCTTCAATCACGTTAATCCCATGATAATCATCTTTATTACCTGTAATCTTGATAGTAACATTGTGCAATAACCAACGAACACCCTTTATAACTATGGAACAACCACGAGAATCTGTGCAGTAGATCCGATAAGACCCATAATGGTGTTCTTCTTGACCATCCATGTGACAGAAGGTAACATGCAACTGCAGCAAATCATCATTCATATGATCCACGTCAAAAATATGGAATTCTACAAGACATCTAAATACCATATTCACATCTTCTCCATACTCTGCCCTTGGCCTAATTATATGAATGAGGCCTTGGTCCATCATTTCCTGAAGATCAGCTTTTATCTTATCACATCCCTGGATATTTGTACTGCAAATACCACAACCAACATGGTCATGCGTATAGTAACTAAACTCGTAGAGGTCAGCATGCATCTTTACCAAATCTCCTTTAACTAGGTTGATATCAAAAATCCGGAAGTCCCATGGAAAGCTAGTGAACATGTTTACAGCATTTTCTCCTCCATTCTTTGGCAATGGATTATCTTTCACGTTAGGGCCAACATATTTAAAGGATAAGAGGCTAGATGTCACCATCTTTTGTACTTCATATTTCAAAGGGTAACAATTCTCAATACGGTGCCTTGGGGCTCCTTGATGAAAAATGCACGTCAGGTCTGCCTTATAATACCAAGGTAGAGGTGAATGTATAGCAGGGGGAGGCCTGGTTTGAACCAACTTCTTATGGATCAAAGTCGGGAACAACTCTGCATAGCTAATTCAAAAAGATTCAAAATCTTCTCTCTTCTGACTTTGCCCTTGATTTCCTTGAGGAGATGGTATGTGATAGAAAACAGTGGCTGGAGCTATATTAACGACTGGAGTAACAAAAGCAACCTGTTATTGGTACCGCTGATGCCTTCTTGGTGGCCTAATCTTCCTTTCTCCAATAATATAATTCGTTTCACTTTATTTCTTCCGAGAAAACCTGTACGACGACTTCTTCGTCCCTTTCTCTTTTGTCAAGCGCCCTTCTCTACCAGCCTCTTCCAAATGAACACCGATGCTTACCATTTTGGTAAAATCACTCGGCGCACTGGCGACCATCCTTTCATAAATGATCCAAAGATTTTCAGGAAGACCTTGGTCATTTATTGTTCTCCCATAGATGGAACCATCTGGGAATCTATTCTGCACTATCTCTTCACATATTCTTTGAATGAATCCTTGTCTCTCTGAGCCATTTCCCTCAATTGGTCGCGGTCAGGCGCCATGAACATATTGTACTTGTATTTCTTGATAAAGGCTTCTCACAAATCATTGAAGGTGCGGATACTGCTACTGTCCAGACTCATATACCACTTCCGAGCAGCACCAGTTAAACTATCTTGGAAGAAATGAATGAGCAACCGCTGATCATCAGTATGGGTAGACATTTTCTGGATATACATCACAAGGTGTTCACGAGGGAAAGAGTTTCCCTTGTACCTCTCAAATTCCGATACTTTAAACTTGGCTGGCAGCTTTACATTGGGAACGAGGCAGAGTTCACTAACGTTATGTCCAAACAATTATTTTCCTCGAAGGGCCTTCATTTCCTTCTACATCTCATTAAACTTGTCCTGAAAATCATCCAGCCGGTTATAGAAACCCACACTTTCACTCGATGGAGGAACGAGACGATAAAACTCATCATTAACAAATTTCATAGCAATCATCGAAGGAGGTGCAGTATAGTGGATCTCATTTCTAGCAGCAGGATTAATATGCACCACAGAAGGTGCGAGAGTAGCAGTAGTTTGCACAACTAGAGCAGCTAGAGTGTCAATGTTAAAACCTTCTAGCATGAAGTTTTTCGGCATTCCCCATAGGTAACCCTGAGGCATACAATTCTAAGAAATAATAACTATGGTAACGGAAATGGGAACTGATGGACCTTAAGAAGCAATTGTTACTTGTTGAGGCTGAGCAAGTGGTGGCTGATTTTGAGCAGCCACCAATGATTCCATCAAACGAGTCAGATTGGAATTACTGGCCTTCAAAGCAGTAACTTCTTCGCGTAGCTCACGATTCTCTTATTCAAGATTCTCCATTTTCTTCCTGAAATTACCCCGAGTATTGTACCGATGAGACATCTTGCATAACGAAGTAGCAAAACTCAGTAAGACACTTGGGCATGAACATAAATGCAAGAAATATGTACAAGATGATGCATGATATGCGATGAAAAGGATTTATTATATTATTATTATTAATGTTTCAAGGGACTCAAAGAATTATACACAATTTTTTAAATATTAAAGTACTAACACATTTTGAAATACTGAAAATCTCATTATAATAACTTCAAAATGGATTACAACTTTTAGTACAAGTTTCAACAATCCCAAGTACAAGAAGAGATGGAATCTAAAATCCTAATAAATAAAAGCTGATGAAGATCACTCCACACACTGACACTTTCGTGTGAGTATTTCAATCTGAGCCTTCAATTGCTTGTTCACTTCTGCATACATGTCGGCAACCACTTTCCAATCACCAGAGTCATGAAGTGAATGACTAAGTAATGATCAAGATCAAGAGGAAAATAAATACTCTTGCTTCTCCATCATCTCTATGGCACGACTCTCAAGAATCTCAATTAAGTCATCCTTCTCCTTCATGTCCACTCGGTAGGACATCTCTAAAGTCTGACACTTATTCTTCCAAGGTTCCTTCTCCCGCTATATTTTGACTAGGGCAAGCTAATGCTCTTCCAAATCATCTAAAAGGGGAGTAGTGGTCTTCACAAACATATCAGGCATAGGTGCTTCATGGGAATATGACATCTTCAATTGAATCGCCCTTTCCTATACCCACCGGAGATAAGGTTCCAAAGAAACAGCTCCTCTAGGTCCCAAGTCGTTTCTACTCTACCTCTGAATATGGTACCATACCTTTGCACTCTCATCCTTAGATTTCTTATGATCCTATCCCTCTTTTAGAAAGAAACCACTCAGATGAATACCATTAGGCTTATCTCTCATCGGATATCCAAGCTGACATCATGCAAGAACGGGATTATAGTTAATTCCTCCCTTTGTACCAATAATAGGTACATTGGGGAAACTACCACAACTATCGACAATCTCTAAATCATGGTAAGCGTGATGATACCAAACAATATCTGAATGAGTGAGGGCCATAATCTTTGGAGGCCAACGAGGTTCCTTCTTAACATCCTTGAAAGCATCTCCTAATAATGTAGGGACTGAATTCCCTATCAAAAAGATCCTGATGGAATTGATATCCATAAAATTGTCAATGTTCGGAAATAAAAACAACCCATAAGCAAGTAGAACAAAGATAGCTTCAAAAAAATTGTACTCTTCATCCTAGAAAAGAAGTGATGTTTCTCCAATAAAAACTGAGCGGGTAATCCTCTAATTCCTCCTTTGGTAGTCATGTGGGCCTCAATACCAGACTTCCCCACAATGAACCATAGCAATAATCTCTTGAGACTTTATCTCCTCCTCCAAACTGATGAAAGGAACACGATCGATAATAGGTAAACCTAGTATATAAGAATACTTCTCCAATGTAGGCATCAACTGATAATCAGGGAAAGTGAAACATCGATACATTGGATCATAGAATTGGAACAAAGTCGATAGAATCCCCTCCTTCATCCCGAGCTTCAGAAGAGACACGATGGATCCATGCTTCTTCCGAAAATCTGTAGAACTCTCAATCTCGGGAATCAGACTCATCCCATCATTTATGTTTCTTGAAACTGTTCTTCCGAGTCTTTCTTTTTCCAGAATTCATGGTCAAAATGACCTGAGATATTCGCAAAAAGTTAACTTTAAGTCCCTTGAACCAAAATGTTTTAAAAGATGCTCATGGGTGCATGAATGCATGATGCAACAATCACACACAAGATCACAAACATGGGGGTTCATAGGTTTATTGTCACGAGTATGAGGTCAAAGGTACTACCCATAAGGTATGATCTAATAGTTTATCACCTGGCGAACAAGGTTCTAAGAGGTTCCCAGAGTCAATATCTTTCCTTCAGATATTACAAATGTCCCGATTGACTCGATAATTAGTAATATTCTCAAGAAAACTCGTTTGAGTGTAGTATTGCGTGACAACCATTTTCGGATTTCTCTGTCATAGTTTCCGCACTACACCTAAAAGGCCAAGATGGGTTAAGGGTTCTACGGTCCTCACCTTCAACAGGCGCATAGGTCGAGAGCAGCATGTCTTCCCGATTACCCGGTAAACGACACTACAGTCAAAGGGGCCTCCATTGAGTGGGGGATCTCATGCCTCCTTTTTTGGGGATACTCCCTCAAAGTTAACATGACTATACCGCCCATCCTATCTTAAGTTTTCCCAAGTCCGGGTAGAGTACTGATGAGAAATCACCAAGAATCCTAAAAACCAGGAAAATCCAGACAAACATATATATATATATATATATATATATATATATATATATATATATATATATATATATATATATATATATATATATATATATATATATATATATATATATATATATATATATATATATATATAACATATATCATATAAACAACAATAACATATACACAAACAAACAAAGATAAGCTCAACCCTCTTAGGGATGGACCAACATTTGGTCAATGTTTCCCCAATCAAGTCACCATTTTTCCTGTAGTGGTAGAAATGTTGAGAGAAGGCCATTGGATTGGCTTGACTTGCACATATCAAATAAAAATCGCCACCGCACTTTGTTGTTTATAGAGGAATAGGAAAATAGTGAATAAGCCAAAAAAATAAGGGGAGAGGGTCTAAGTTCGGGGGTTGTTTATGCAAAGGGAAGGTGTTAGCACCTTAAACATCTATGGTACTCCACAAGAACTTCTTTAAAAATTTGTGTATTTTGTCTATAACTGTTGTTTACAAAAATAGATTATAGGGATGAGAAAAGAAGTAATTTTTACAATTTTTTCACCCTCCGTGGTTGCGAATCTTTAGTTCCTACATACCACCTTTTTTGTAATAGAGGATCATGGTACTCGTAGTTCACCTTTAAAAATTTTAAAACATAACTGTGTTGGTTAATTTTAAGAGATGAGACATCATCGTCTTATCAGAGTGGAAGAACATACTTACTACCCACGATTATGAGAAAGGAGAATTTAAATCATCTCAAAGTGGAGGACATAGCTTGGATTTGAAAATCAATAAAGCCTCCCTCAACACCCAATTGGAAAATATCTCACTTCACTACATATCATAGAAGTAAAGTAGCACACATCACTACAAGGATTGATAAGAGTCTATCTTTTGATAAAATTTTAAAGAAAAAAGCCAAAGTGACAAATATGGTTTGAATGAGATTGATTGGCTTTTAGTCTTCTCACAAAAATGCCAAAGTATTATTAAGTTGGTTAAATTTTGATTAAGATAATATTTTTGAAAATGCATGGACATAAGTACAAGTTTATTGTGAAAGTGGTTCAACTTTAAAAACAATAATAGTTTTGAAAGGAGGGGGAATAATTTTGAAATTAAAGAAGGTGGGAGGAGACGAAGGTACTATCCTAAAGCATAAGGTAAAAGCTAGGAAAAAGAGTCGTCTAACTAAAAAGAAGCCAATACTTGACACAATGAGTCAATGTAGAATTCCCATCCTTTGGATTGAAACCAAACAAACAAAGATAATAAACCTCTTAAGAAAACCAAGCTTCAAATGCATCATGTCTTCACAAAAAAATTGGGCAGAATAACAGTTGTATATAGATGAATTCCCAATCATAGGAAAAGCACATAATGAGAATAACCTACACACAAATAAAACAAAACAACCCAATGTATTGGAGTGAACCCCAAGAACTCTAGACAGAATAGCAATAGAAGTCACAAGGTCTCAAGGTAGGTCAAGGTCTCTAATCCTAAGTTCAAGAAGTCCATAGCTCCAAAATGCCAAGGATAGTAGCCAAATAGTCCAAGTAACATTAATGCTTTTTATTGTTCAAGTTGGTTATTAGGTATTTTCAAAAGGAAAATGAAAAGCTCAAGTGAGCAAAACGAAATGACATAACGATAAATACTCAAGTGAGCAAAGATTAAAATAGCATGAAATGAAAATGCTAAAATAAATGTTCTTAAAGTAAAAAACATAAAATTAAGTCAATTGTTAGAAATTAGAGGTTAGTTAAAATGACCATCTTGAAACTTGCATTTGAAAACTCATTAGAATATTGATAAATCAAAGCCTCTCAACAACAAGTTTTATTTTCTTTTTGTCAAGTATATCATTCATTTTAAAATCTCAAGGCAACAATAAATGAACAATGATGTTTAAATGATTCACTTAGTTCTAAAATTTATGAAGATTCATTAGAGGATTGATAAGACCAAAGCCTCCTAACAATGAACCTTGAGGTTATTTGATCAAAGGTTTCAAATTAAACATACTTGGGATTCCAAACATAGGTTTAAGCCACAAATGATCATTTCTCGAATCGGAACAAAATTTAGCGCTATGTTAAGCAATCAAAAGTGGACTTATATCGAAGTCGCACCTATTTTGAGGCCGAACAATAGCAATCAATGTACCATATGTTTGGAGTGATGATATGGAGATCATCCTCTAACAACGTGTAGCACAAAGGAGAAGAGGATGAGATGAAGAGGGAGGGGATACATTTGAATCAAATTTGTAATTAAGCTATTATTAAAATCATCCATCCATTTTAGTGGAGTTAAACTCAACACTCAAGATCCAATGATGTTAATGAAGTTTACGATCAACAATCTCATAGCCAGACTATGTTAAAAAAATAAATTGCATTTAATGAATAAAGTAAAAAAAAAATTTAATTGTTTTTAAAATAAAAATAAAAGGTAAAATAGTACACTATTTTCAAAGTATCAAAGAAAAATTTAAAAAGACCATGGAAAAATCATAGATGACCTGAAATATTTTTATAATTTTTTTGGTGATTTTTTAAAACAGGAAACTATTTTTAAAATAATTAAAATCACTCAAATAAGTGAAGAAAAAAGATCAAAAATAGTAGAAGTCAAGATAAAATTCTAAAAAAAATTCAGAATGTCAGAAATGAGTAAAATTATTTTTACAAAATTTTTAATAATTTAAAAACATCAAAAGTATTTTTAAATGATTAAAAACAAGTTAAAATAAAGGAAAAATTATAAAAAATATCAGATATGAAAATAAAACCATGAAAAAATAAAAACCAGGAAGATAAAATTTAAAAGCTTTTTGTGAATTTTTTAATAATTTTAGAGTAAAAAATTAATTTTCTATGATTTTTTAAAGTTTAAATCAATTAAAATAAAAAAATAAAAACATAAAATAACAAACCAAATAAATATGGATCATTTGATCATTGTCAAAAAACGTTAGTAAACAGATCCAGTGGATTTGGCGCGGTGTGCATGTCATGGATTTATTGAATATCACACCTAATCATTTAAAAAAAACTTATAATGTGGCAAGATGGATGGAGTCTGACTCACTAAAGTAATCAGATCCTAGGGCTCACCGCATGCGCTCATGGTAAAGTGAAACACCAAAACTGTTTCAAAAAATAATGTGGCTAAACTTCATTGGTTGAAGACGGACATGTCATCATTTTCATTCTCCAGCCAACCTCAAATTGAATTCCACAAATTGTAAAATTAGCACTCCAGACCAGTACTATTAGATTTGTCTCTTCAAGACGATTCTAATGGTATCATCGCGCCAAATTTATATAAACTAAGCAAGGCGTAAATTGAAAAAATGCATAAAAAATAGAGAGCATGAAATTTTGGAATATCTCACTCAAATCTCAATGGAATTTAAAATTATAAAAAAGCACGATAATCAAAAGGATGTAGAGAGTAGATTAGTCTTTTATTTGGATCGATTTGACAAAGGAATCTACTTGAATGAAGTAGCAAAAGGTGGCTCTGAAACTGGACTTATGTAGATCACTATAGGTTATAATTCTTGAAGGTAAGAGTGTGGTTAGCTTCAGAGAAGTTCAATGAAGATAACTGAATGGAGGTTTTGGTGTTTTGGAGTGAGAAAGCAAGAAATCAGAAATTCAAATCCACAGTTCGTGTGGGATCTGAACAAGGGTCAATTGGCTATTAAGATCTTGAGAAAATAAGTGAGATATAACCCTCTATTTATAGGGAAGCAAATGGGAAGCTCAAGTGTGTGGAATGATGAAGTTTGGAGGGAATTCGTGTGAAGTTGCAAGCATGAAAAGTGTAACTCGTATTTTGCTTAAAACTCAATCAAAAATTGCATTTCATGGTGCTAACCACTTCTAGAAGATTGTTAAACATGATTAAAAGTAAAAACTCACAACAGTTTAGTGATTTGAATCTGAATTGTGCATTTTAAATTCTGACTTGGAGGAAAAAGTCAGTTTCAAGGTACCAACTTTGAATTAATGGTATTCACAACTCAAGGAGTCTTAGGGCATGGTTCTTGAAGAAATTGAAAGATAAGGTCACAAATTTTACAATATGAAAAGAATGGGATCAATTTGATAATTGATCTAGGAGTTGTGATGAGTCAAAGACGAGAAAAAGATGCTGACTTTTTGTACTTAGAAAAATTCTAAGTTTTTCTGCAAAAGTGACCTATGATGTTTATAGTTCAAACAAGGCCTTCCTCCAAAATTGAGCTTTGATCAATGATACTAGCTTGAAGTAAAATTCTTAAGGAGAATTGTGAAACTTGAATCACTCAAAAATAACAAGTATTTAAAAAGTTATGGCCTTGTGAATTTGCTGAAAATTCATGAGATGACCTAAAATCTTTTGCATTCTTAGGGCATCTTCTATCCATTTTCATGCTTTTCACATAAAATAAGAGTTGAAGATCACATCCTTAAAATCATTATGTAAAATGAATTGGCTAAAGTAGATAAAAATTGACCAAGTTATGATCTTTTGAAGTCACATAATGGAATTTGATGGCATATCTAAAGGACTTGTAATCTTTCTTCATCATTAGGCATCTTCCATATAAAAGTTTCTTGAAATTTTTGAAGTGATTGGTTGATAACTCTTTAAATAGAAGCATTTACTTGGAATTACTTAAAAACTACCAAAAGATGAACAAGATATAGACCTTAGAAGTTTAAAACCCTAGCTCTTAGAGCACCAAAATGACTTGGAAAACCCTTTCAATTTTGACGAACTTCCTTGCGCAATTACCCTTACCATGTGAATATAAATTTTTGTGGATGATAATAAGAGCTCATAGAAACAAAAACTACCTAAAAATATTAAGAATTCAGAGATTTATGCACTCGTGATTAAGAAATCAAGAACTTGTCAAATTAGGTCAAACGTCTTCAATCAACTATTGCATTTTTTTATTTTCTTTGACAAATTGAGGCATGATGAATCATAGTAGACCTTGTCATGATATTAATTCAATGTATCTTCAATGATGAAGCTTGAATATCAATGAAACATTGTTGAAGAAGGTATGGTGTTGTACCCCAAAATTTGCCCTCTCATTTCTCAAGGCATTTCTCATAAGGGGGTCCCAAAAATTAAAGCTTAGACAAATATATTTGGATTTTTCAGAATCAAGATTAAAGAGGAAATTTCTAAAAAAGGAAAAACAGATGAAAATACTCTTTTTGAAAAAATTGAAGGAAAAATAAGTTCTCTTCGATTTTACATCCTTCGATTGGGAACTTTGGCTCCTTCGATGTAAGCTTTGGTTTCATCCTTTGTTTGGGCGCTAGACTCCTTTTGTGCAAGTTCATTTCCCGCTTCGTTGGGGCATTAGACTTCATTTGGGCAAGTTCATTTCCTGCTTCCTTTGGGCACTAAACTTCGTTTGAAGTTTTATTCTCTTTGTGGAAATCTTTCGTTTGGCCATATAGCATCTTTCCTGCGTGTTAGCCAAGATTTACAAGGCATAATTCCTTACCATGTTAGCATGCACAAGGATAAAGTCACCCTTTGAAACAACTTATTACAAGCTTAGACATGGCAACACTTATTTTCAACTAGCTTCAATTCACAAGGAAAAAATCGTCTTGATGATGTCCTTCGATTCAGGAGGCAAAAGCCTCTCTTCTGGTATCTTTCGATTACACATCTTGCCTTCTGCATGTCTCCTTCATTTGTGGCATATGGCCTTCCCTATATTGCAAGCTTCGATTGTGCCCTTCATCCTCTGCATGAATTCTTCGTTTGGGGTGTGTGAATCCTTCAATACAAGTGTTTGGTTACACTTTTCGTTTGGGAATATGGTTCCCTTCATACAAGCCTTTGTTTGAGCAAGGATCTCTTGCGTGTTTACATGAAGTCACAAGGATGGGACCCCTTACATACACCCTTTCGTTTGGACATATGACCCCTTGCAGGAATGTTTGAGTGGGCAGTATCTCCCTTTGAAATGGCTTTCTTCAACACACAAATTCTACACTATGCCATTGTCTCATGCGAAAGAAATACCATGATGGCATATTCGAAAGACTTGCCAAACATGCCTAGATGTCCCAATCAAATAACATGTTTTGTTGATCCACTCCAGGAGCATGTATTTGGACCATTCAAAGGAACCAATAAAAGGCCTGGTCAAAAGACACTTATTTGGGCCCCTTCAAAGGATACCCACGTGAGCCATTCGAAGGATACTTTGATTTGAAAAAAGTAAATGTTGTTGAGGAGTCTGGTTGAAGGATAGGGACAGGGGATCAAAACAAAAGGTTGAGATACCCAAAGGAATTTGTTGACCAAGTCCCATGTGCTGCCAAATTCAGGCCTGATACATTGGCCATAAAACTCCAAAACTGCTGCACATCAGTCCTGCAACACTGCCTTATTTCTTGCACCAAAATGGCATACAAACACTGCCCCTTGAAAGCTACAAACACAACATGCCTTTTTTGTTTAAACCTTTTGTTTTCCCTCCTAAAACATCAACCAAGGCCATCTATAAATATGAGCCTCCACCACACATGTAAAGGGCCCCTGAATAGTTGCAATAAAAATCTTTTGAAAAATTCCCCAAACTCTCAAACATCCATCCAACGCTTTTCTTTAAAAATTCAAAAACTCATAAAAAACTCAACCCTCTTTGTACACTAAGTGAATCCTCTTATTCATCCCTCAAGTAACCAGAGAACTAATTTTTGACCCACTTCCTCAACTACAATATAGTAACCCTTTGATTCACTTTGTTACTTGTTATAGAAAAATATTACGATCCACTCACACACCGTCCTTCAATACAGTGACTGCTTGAACAAAATAGTAACTGGATTAGTCTTAGGAAGGCCCTAACGAACTTCCATTCACCACCAAGGAAGACACTTGCAGTTTCCTTCGATTTAAGAACTTCAAGAGGTAAGTTCCCTTTAAACATGAATCTATTTTATTTAAATATCATGTGCACATACCAATAAAGAAAAATGTAGATATTTCATATAGGGAGCTTGACCTGGTTTTAACCTTCGATTCTGACTGCCCATATGCTGAAAATCTCAACATTGACTAGTTAGGCTTTGGACTTTGAGACCCAATAATTTTGTGCTAATCCTTGACCTGTAGTTACACGTGAATGTTGCATTTTAAGAATTTAAGACAGGTTCGATGTACCCTTCAATTGGCTAAGTGCTCAAGCCTTTCGAATCTCAACCTGAGGGCCTAGCATGCTTGCAGTCGAAGGAGTCAGCAAGGATCCTGAGGCAAAGAATGTACATCACACTGACTCCAAGCCTCAAATGAAGGAAGTATCCAGAAAGGTGGACTTGCTGACTTCTAGCGTCCAATCGAAAGGAACAAGCAAGGGGTGAAATCGAAGGACATGACCTTGCTGACTCTAGGCCCAAATCGAAAGAAATCAAAAAGTGCAGAATAGAAGGACGCTTCTTCCTGAATCGAAAGAGCTCATTTTTCTTATTCTTATTTTTATTTTTTCTTTATATTTTCTTGCTATTTCAATATGGTTGTAATAGTGTAGGATTTATTTTTTTCATTTTTATTGTTGTTGTACAAACGTTAGTAATTAGGATGTATGGCAAGATAAAAACCAACAAGTAGATAACCTAAAAATCAAATACAAAATGCATGCAATCAAACACACTACACACACATGCACCCTTAGGGTAATCTCACTTGTTGCCTTTGAAAAATAGTCATGTCCCTCGAATATGGGTGTTTTAGCAAAGACCTTCGATAAAAGATTGTAGTCCCTCAATGACCCTTAATGATTCCTTCGGTAAACAATCTAGTCCCTAAACAAAAATTGCTAAAACGCCCCATAGGTTGCCTTCTATGACTATACAAACATCCCACGCCCGTCCCTTCACATCCAATGATGGGGTTTCTTACCAAATCGATGGTAAGATAGAAACATCCAAAGGAGGAGGAAAAGAATACTAGACATTTTGAGTAAGTAGGATGCTCCTAGTTGCTTGCTTGCTCACAATAAAAACATTTTATACACCAACACTTTCATTTGAAACATTTTCAAAAGACAATGCTTTTATACGCGTTCTTATAGAAACGAGAACCGTTACAAAGACATTTTCAAAATACTTTCAAAATCCATACCACACGCGCATTTTCAAAGAAAAGCTAGTGATCTAGCAAGCATCTAAGAGCCCGTAGATAACTACAAATGAAAAGGGTGCTAAAATACCTTCCCGTTCCATAACCTACCCCCCGAACTCAAGAAATAATCTCGAAAGGTCTTTCCCGTTCTTTTCAGCCTTTCCTTATTGGATAAAAGGAAAGTCGGTGGTGACTCTTACTGTTCGCAACAATTGCGATCAAACGCAAAACACCCAAGTCAGTTCTCCCACCTTATTATAGAACTGGCGACTCTGTTGGGGAAAACTTAAAAGTTGGTTTACCTTAGGGCTATATCACCTTTACTTGCTTTTTATTGTTTGATTTTTTTGCTTTATATTATGGTTTCTTGTTTGGGTTTGTTTTGATCTTCTACCCGGATTTGGGGCACCTTTTTAGGTAAGTAGCAATAAGTTGTGGAAACTGTGCAGGATATACCGACATGGTCTAAGCAATAGCTACGTTAGTGTGACACATTTGTTGGTACCGGTAGCCCTTGAGTACTCAAGGAGAATACGGGGCCGCTGTATGGTGTCATGAAGCACTAACTGACTTTAGAACCTTTACTTGAACAACTTGGCCATTAGGAAGTAGTGAGGTAGCCGACTTTGGTGTAGTCCGAAGTTGGTTGATACTCGATACTACGCTCATTGAGATCGGAATTTCAGGATATTTCGATCGCCAATAAAGAGGCTTACGCTGAAACAATGCCTGGTGAAGAAAGATTAGTGATATTGAGATTCCCTAGAACCCGTTTACTTTCTAGGACAAGTTGAACCAACTAAACTTCAAGAGGGTACTTACCTATGAATCTCATGCAAGCCTAAACCTAAGGACTTGTTTGATTAACTTGTGCATATTCTTGTACATAACATCATGGCATCATAGCATAGAATTTTAGACTAACCATTTCAAGGATTTTGAGATTCATCTTTGTTCTATTTTGTAGAACATGACTCTCACTCACAGGAATACAATCCAAGTCAATCTCATACGAGTACTTTTTCAGCTTAAAGAATTAGCATCAAGGGTCCCTGAGAACTCTCTATTAACCAAAAGACATGGGCGACTTCTCAACCTAGTTACCTCATGCTTTGATGAAGATATGACGAAGATGCTTTTCCAGTTCTTCGACCCTTTGCACCAATTCTTCACCTTCCCCGATTACCATCTTGTGCCTACTATGGAAGAATTCTATCAACTCTTGGGAATTCCAATTCTCAATCAATTACCTTTCAACGGTATTGAAAGAGACCCAAGCCCTGAAGAGATTTCCCGAGCCTTACACTTGCAACAATCTGACGTCACGGCTAATTGGGAAACAAGAAGTGGTGTCAAAGGGTTCCTAGCCAATTTCCTACTGGAAAAAGCTCAAGACTGTTAGAAATCTCTGGATTTACAAGATTTCGATGAAATCTTGGCTCTTCTCATTTATGGGATGGTACTATTTCCAAATTATGACCAACTTATAGATGTGAATGTTGTCAAAATCTTCATATGTCAAAATCCAGTGCCTACTCTATTGAGAGACGTCTTGCATTCTATCCACTCTCGCACCATGAAGAGAGGAGGAGCCCTCATGTGTTGCACTCCTCTGTAGGATAGTATAGCGGTAGAAATGTTCAAGACTAAGCCATCAGATTGACTAGACTTTATACAAATCAAAAGAAAAATCGCCACCACGCTTTATTATTTCCAAAGGAATGGGAAAAGAGCGAATAACCCAAAAAAGGGGGAAAGTTTCAAGGTAAGGGGGTTGGTTATGCAAAGGGAAGGTATTAGAACCCTAAACATCTACGGTACTCTGCAGGAACCTCTTTAAAAAATCTGTATATTTTGGATAAAAAAAGGTGTTGTATATAAAATGGATGGTGGAGGTGAGAAAAGAAATATACTTTTTATGATTTTTGCACCCGCCGCGGTTGTGAACCTTTAGTTCCTACGTACTACCTTTCGTGCAATAGGGGATCAGGGTACACGTAGTTCCTCTTTTAAAAGTTTGAAACACAAGTGTGTTGGTTAATTTTAAGAGATAAGACATCATCGTCATTGTCCGTGTGGAAAAACATACTTACTACCCACAATCATGAGAAATGAGAATTTGCATCATCTCAAAGTGGAGGACATGGCTTGGATTTTAAAATCAGCAATGCCTCACTCAACACCCAAGTGAAAAATATCTCATTTCACTACATATTATAGAAGTATAGTTATTTGCATCACTACAAGGATTGACAAGAGTCTAACCTTTTGAGAAAAGTTTTTAAAGATAAAAGCCAAAGTGGCAAAATGGTTTGAAATGAGATTAATTGACTTTTAGTCTTCTCAGAAAAAATGTCAAGGTATTATTAAATTGATTGGAGTTTATTTATGAAAATATTTTGAAAAGGGCATGGACCTAGGTCCAAGTTTATAATGAAAGTGTTTAAGTTTCAAAACAAGAAGATTTTTCAAAAGGAGGGAGAATATTTTTTAAATTAAAGAAGATGGGAGGAGAAGAAGAGACTATCTTAAAGCATAAGGTAAAAGCTAAGGATAAGAACCATCTAACCAACAAGAATCCAAAACTTGACATCATGAGCCAAGATAGAATTCCCATTCTTTGGATTGGAACCAAGCAAGCAAAGATACTAGACCTCTTGATAGAACCAAACTTCAAGTGTATTAAGTCTTCACAAAAAATGGGCAGAGTAACGGCTGTATACGGGTGAATTCCAGATTACAAACAAAGGATGTAATCACAAAAACCTGCACAAAAAAAAACAAACAAGCAACCCAATGTCTTGAGGTAAACCTCAAGAGCTCCAGACAAAATAATCAGATAATATCACAAGGTCTCCAAGATAGGCCAAGGTGTCTAATCCTAAGTCCATGAAAAAGTCCCATGCTCCATAATGCCAAGGATAGTAACCAAATAGTCCAAGTATCATTAAATATTTTTTAGGGTTTATGTTGATTATTAAGTATCTTAAGAAAAGAAAAAGAAAAGCTCAAGTGAGCAAAATAAAAATGGAAAGAGGATATATGCTCAAATGAGAAAAGATGAAAATGGCATGAAATGAAAAATGCTAAAAAATAAATAGTACATAAAGCATAAGAGAATAAAGGCATAAAATAAACAAGTCAATAATTAGTGGTTAGTTGGATGACCATCTTAAAACTTGCATTTGGAACTCATTAGAGGATTGGTAGAACCAAAGCCTCCACACAACAAGTTGCATTTGCTTTTTGTCAAGTATATCATCCATTTAGAATTCTCATAAGTACCATTAATGATCAACGATGTTTAAGTGATCCGCGTTGACCAAAAGTGTTGTAGATCCATTAGAGGATTGGTAGAACCAAAGCCTCCACACAATGAATCTCAAGGTTATTAGATCAAAGAGATCAAATTAACATACTTGGGCTTGCAATCATAAGTTTGGGCCACGAATGATCATTTATTCGAATCGGGACAAAATTTAGCTCTACATTAAGCAATCGTAAGTGGACTTATATAAAAGTCGCACCTATTTTGAGGCCGGTCAATAGCAATCTATGTACCATTTGTTTTGAGACATGATATAAAGATCATGATCCAACAACATTTAGTGCAATGAGAAGGGGATGGGATGAGGAATTAGGGTAAAAAGAGAAACCACATTTGAATTAATATTTAATCAAACTATTATTAAAATCATTCATCCATTTTTTGTGGAGTTAAACTCAACACCATGGATCCAATGATGTTAATAAAGCCATGATCAAAAAATCAACCCAAGACAGCCAGAAAATAATCACAAAATAAAAATATAATTAATATATACATTAAAAGGTTTAAACATGTTTTAAAAAATGGAAAATAATTAGGAAAATGTCAATTATATTCAAATTAATCAAGAAATGAAAAATAAGACCATAGAAAAATCAGAAAAGAGGCCAAGTAATTTTACAAAATTTTTGGTTATTTTTAAAAGTCAAAAACTATTTTTAAAAATTAAAATAAATGGGTAAAATAAACAAAAATATTATAAAATAGTAAAGTCAGAAACAAAAATAAAATAAGGTCACCAATATTTGTCACAATATCATTGGATCATTCCATAATTTTTTTAGAATTTAAAAATGTATAAAAGTATTTTTAAACATTTTAAACAAATCAAATAAGTCTAAAATTTATAAAAAATACCAAAACACAAAATTAAATTGTGAAAAAATAAAAATCAGAAAGAGAATAATCAAAATTATTTTTCATAATTTTTTCAGATTTTTTGGATTAAAAATGAATTTTCTATGATTTTTTGAAATTTAAAACAATTAAAATATAAAAATCAGAAAAAGAAAATAAAAGTAAAAGATGTGGCCATTGGATGAGAGTCAAAACGCGTTACTAATCAAATCCAAGGGATCTGGCGCGTTGTGCATATCATGGTCTTTAATGAATAATATACATAATCAATAATAAAATCAGAATTTGAAAAATACAAATGGCGCGCCTTCATTGGTTAGAAGATGACACGTTGGTCATCTTCAACCTCCATCCATCACGAATTACAGGTCTCTCAAATTGTAAAATCAGAAGCTCAGACCTATGACATTCGCTTCGTCTCTTCAAGACGAAGACAACTTCACCCTCGCGCTAAATTTATATAAACTGTAGCTCAACCAATTTGGAAGGAAAGCTTTGAAAAGGTATTTGAAAATTCATGGTCAAAGCGTGTTTCCAGTGAACTGTAAGTGTTTCGACTAAAACCAGGGCAATGAGAGGAACACAATGATATCAGAGTTTTGAAGAATTGATGAAGGAATCTACCTATTGAAGTTGAGTTGCAGAGCTCTAAAACTGGACTTCTATGGAGCAATATAGGGCACAATTCTTGAATGTAATTATATGGTTAGCTTTAGGGAAGATCAAGGAAGGTGAATTGATAGAAAAATTGGATTGAAAAAAGCTTGAGAATAGATTTCGAAGTTGCTGAATTCTGAGTTGTGAAGCAAGTTTAGCAGGGTGATTCTGGCTATCTAAGCTTGGGAAATTGAATGGGGAGTGACCCTCTATTTATAAGGAAGCAAATGGGATCAAAAGGAATAGCAAATGATACGTTTTGGATGGAATTTGTGTGGGTTTTCATCATGAAGAAGGTGTGACTGAAACTTGATCAAAACTCAGCCAAATTGTGCGTTTCATGATGAATATCACTTCTGGCAAGTTACTAAACATGATTATAAACAAAAACGCGTGGAAATCTTGTGATTAGAAGCCAAAACAAAGATTTCAAATTTCTGACTTTGTGCAAATTTCAGTTTCAAACTATCAAATTCAAAACCATGGCATTTCCACCTCAAGGGGTCTTAGGGCATAATTCTTGATGCTTTGGAAATATGAGGTTAAAAGCTTTGCAATGGAACAAGAATGGAATCAAATGGATGCTTGAGATGAAATTTACATGGAGTCAAAGTTGAGGAAAAAGAGTTGACTTTCCATACTTAGAAATATTTCAAATTCTTCTTTAAAAATGACCTATAATCTTTTGCATCCAAACATGGCCTTCCACTCAAAATATCCAAAAATTGTGCACGTAATGACTTGCTGAAGTTGGCCAAAAATAATGAAATGACCTATAATCCTTTGCATTCTCAAGGCAACTTCCATCCATTTTCTTGCTTTTCACATAAAAGAAGGCATGAAGTACACATATTTTAGATCATCATGGAAAAACAATGGGCTCAAGGTGATAAAAATTGACCATGTTATGACCATTTGAAGTCACATATGGAAAATTGGGGATTCATCTGGGTGACTTGTAATCTTTCTTCTTCACCAAGTTCCTTCCACATGAAAACTCCTTGGAACTTTTGAAGTAATTTGTTGGTAACTCTTTAAGAGAATTATTTTTTTGGAATAACTTAAAAATACCATAAGATGAGCAAGATATGCTCCTTTGAAGTTCAAAACCCTAGCCTCTAGATCAAGAGAATGTTTTGAGGAAATTTGCCAAGTTTGAATAAGCTTTTTGTGCCAATATTCTTCCTTAGTGAATAGAAGTTGTTTGAGGATGATGATGAGGAATCTTAGCCACCAAAACCACTTCCACATTTTGAAATTAGAGAGAAATATGCTCTTGTGACCAATAGGAACAAGGCCTTGTCCAATCATGACAACTTCTTCCCTTAACCCTTTGTAGTTTTGAATCAATTTTGATACATTGGAAATGTAGTGAACCAAAATAACCTTCCCTTGCCATCCCTTCCAAAACAACTTCAATGGTGAAGTTTGCACTTCTGAAGTTATTGACTAGGGCATGGAAATAAACTCATGAACCCATGAAGCAGCTTGCTAAACCTCATTTCCTTTACCTACACCATTAACAAGCAATACAAACCAATATTGCATTTTATTAATTAGAGAGAAAATCAAAACAAAATATCCATGCTCACAAAAGAAAACAAGTCAAGGTGCTTGGTAACTCCTCAAAAGAGCAAGGCTAATGATAGGGAGAAGAACTAAAAACCCTAATGTGATCTTGTTGTTATTGAAACAATGTGGTATGATGAAGGAATCTTAGGGCAAAAATTGGGGTACAACAGCTGCCCTTATTTAAGTTTCTTCTATCCGAAGATACGAAGGTTAAAAATCTTCGTGACAACTTGATCGAAGATAATTAAATATAACACAAACCCTATTTTTTGTCCTAAGATGCCATGCAAATGCTTATGCATATGAATGCATATGAACAGTACCAAAGAGACGCAAAGTATCACTGGGGATGCAACAAAAATGAAGAAACAATGGAGCAACCCCACCAGGAAAATAAATCACTGGTGAACCACAAGAACAGAACCAGAGAGGAAGATAACAAGCATCGATGTTCACTGCCAATGTTCTACCAACGTTCACTGATGGTAGAAAGAGATTGCAGATCATATCATCGTTCTTCACTGACGATGAACTATCAACGTTCATTGAAGATAGCAAAAAGAAAATAAACATCGACGTTCACTGCCAATGTTCTACCAACGTTCACTGATGGTAGAAGGATAAAATATATCATATCACCGCCGTTCACTGACGATGAACTATCAACGTTCACTAAAGATAGCAAAAAGATAATAAACACTGACGTTCACTGCCGATGTTTTATCAACGTTCACTGATGGTAGAAAGAAAATATATCATGTCACCGCCGTTCACTGACGATGAACTATCAACATTCACTGAAGATAGAAAAAGGATAATAAACACTGACGTTCACTGTCGATGTTCTACCAATGTTCACTGATGGTAGAAAGAGAAAGTATATCATAGTTGTCCCAAAATTATGGCGTTTTACCTAGAACGAGTCTTAACTTCTTCTTTAACTAAGGAAATCTGCCTGGAAAGGATCAAACATAAGATGTCTCAAATAAAGAGACTTGTTACTCATTGTCAAGGGAAATTGCAAAGATAAATGACTTCCTGGAGATAGAAACATGACTTCCTGGGGAAATGCCACGTTATTCCAACTGAGGAGATAAAGTCTTCTCGTGCAAAATAAATGCACAAACCAAAACTCAAAGTTCTCAGAAGTCCAAAATAAATAATATTGTAATGCAACCACAAATCTAATTCAGAAATAAAATGGAGCAAGACGGCCAATGAAGATACATCCTTTGAGAAATAAACTCAAGATGGAAAACCAAATTCAACTAAGCAAAGAGCACTGCAGAATGGTAAGAACACAGTGTCAATGAACTATGATTTTTAGCAATGCATGATGTATGTATGAATGTATGAGTGATATCGTGCATATGCTGATAAAAGGATACATGATGAGTACAAACAACACAAAACTGTCTCAGGTCTAACAACGTTGGGCTAAACTTCAACCAGAAAGATCAATACAAGAAAGGTAAAAGCAACTGCAGAAACCAAACCTATTGTCGACCTTAACTTCACCGAGGAGAACATAATCCGGATGTAACCAAACCAACAGATACCGGGATATAACAAACCTTCTTCCGGTTTCCTCGGAGAAGCAGTTTTCCAAAAGCAACATGCCTACTGGAGATTGCAAGACCAGCCTCAAATAAATCAGACTGACGCCGACACACCAAACCTCACGGGGATTCAACTCTACCTCCCTAGAGAAAAAAACTGCGGATTGAAAATTTTCATCACAAATACTTATTCCAATAAGATATTCCCTAGGATAACCTTCCTGGGAAATCAAGAAGTCAACACAAGTGCAAATATTGCAAAAAGAGCGACATCTCAGCACACCAAGGGAATAAAACCTTTCATCATATGAGGAAAGACTTAGCTGGGGAATCTCGGATGGAGGCTTCTGATCATGCAAACCCAAAATCAAAAGCGAACCAAGACTTGACTGGGAATAATGGGATCACAAACCCAATACTGTACCTTGCACCCACTGTTATCATCTTTAACTATCTGAGAAACATACAAAGATTGCGCACATACAGCAAAATGACCTGAGAAACCTTCATAAAGGGAGTAAATCATTCTAGAACACCCGGAGTTCGTTCACTTCTGGGATCAGATTCTTGTTGTCATTGTTTCATCACAAATCCCAAAGTAAATTGAATTGTAAAGATCTCCTATTTTTTGAAAAGTCAATTTTTGCTTTTTTAAATCTTTTTGCTTATAACATTATTATCAGTAATAAATGGAGTCTTTTCAAGCTTAAATAAAACAAGAATACAAAGAATTGGGCAAAAGCTCGAATTTCATTAATAGAATGGTATGTTTGCGAATGGCGAGACTCCATGGATGATTACAAAGTTTTGAAAATGGTAATACATGGAAAAGATACATTGAGATACAATGACCAGTATTCCCCCTAACAAATTTGAAATCCTGAGAAGTAGCTTTTGTTGAAGGTATGGTGAGGATCCGAGAAGATTGTTGCTTCAAATGATTAAGTCTTGTCTGACGTAGTTACTTGCCAAGAAAAATCCCTAATTTTTGCCTAAGCTACCCTGGCGGGTTTTCAACTTAGCGGGAAATTTATTCGGTTTATGTCCTCTAATTTTTTCTAGACATCCCCTTTTGGGTTTTCGGGCCTACCGAGACGCTCCTTTTTGCCTAAGCCTCCCTTTCGAGATATTCAACTTAGGGAGTTGTTCTTTTATTTCATTAGGTGAAGTATTTATTGACTTGCGTCAGCATTCATGGTACGTGGGAACTCCTCGCCATCCATAGTTTCAAGAATAATGCACCACCAGAGAAGGCTTTCTTGACAACATACGTGCCCTTCAAATTGGGAGTCCACTTGCCTCTAGAATCAGTGTTGAAAGACATGATCTTCCTGAGCACAAGGTCGCCTTCTCGGAATTCACGAGGTTTGACCCTTTTTATCAAAATCTTTCTGCATTCTTTTTCTGATATAAACTGTCCATGACACAAAGCAGTCATTCTCTTCTCTTCAATAAAATTCAATTGGTCAAACCTGTTCTGGACCCATTCAGCTTTTGTCAACTTGGTTTTCAATTATCACACGCAACGAGGGAATCTCTACCTCAACAGGGAGTACAACTTCCATTCCATATACTAGGGAGAACGGGGTTGCTGCTATTGAAGTGCGAACTAGGAATGTTCGATATCCATCGCAGAGAAAAAGGGAGCATTTCATGCCAATCCTTATTATTACAACCATTTTCTGGATAATTCTCTTAATATTTTTATTAGCAACTTCAACAGCCCCTTTCATCTTTGGCCTGTACGGAGATGAATTTTTGATGGACAATTTTGAATTCTTTGCACAGTTTTGTCATCATCTTGTTGTTCAAATTTGAGCCATTATCAGTGATGATTCTTCTCGGCACACCATAACCGGCATATAAGATTGTTTTTGATGAAACACCACAACCCACCTGTTTGGTAACATTGGCATATGAAGAAGCCTCTACCCATTTGGTAAAGTATTCGATTTCTCTACCTGTTGTACCCTCAAAATTTTGCCTCTTATGTTATCAAGATTTCCCCTCACAAGACTCTTTTGAACTCTCAGACAGGATTAGGGTTTTGCACTGCTCAAGACATCTCCTTGCACTGATGACCTAAATTAGGGTTTGAGTTTGCATAGGAATTTTGGACTTCTAATGCTCAAAGTGACTTTCATTACTCATGTTGGACTCATAAGTTTGTCCATCCAAGTTTCAAGCCTTGAATCAAATTTTTTGCCCAGTCAATTGGACAGTTGACCTAGAAATCAACTGTATTGGGGAAAAAGTAAATTGTGGCCAATTTACAGTCAAACCTCATAATTTTTGACCCACATCAACATTATGAACTCATATGAACCATTTGATCAAGTTTTGAACACAACTCCTCAAGAAATTTGATCAGATCATCAAAAGGACAAAATGGACTGCACAAAGGCAATTTCTGATTTTTGACCTAGCCAATGGCAAATTGGGATCAAGAATGGATTCAAGGACTCAATGGCATCATCTTGATCTATTCACAAATCTCAAAAGACCTCAATTGCATAAGATTGACAGATCAATTTTTCAGTCAATTGATCAAATTTGATTGTACACTGAAAAGTCAAACTTTGACCTTTTTGTCAAAATCAAGTGCCAAGGGTCATTTTTCATCAAGATGTGTCAAAACATGAAACTTGTTCATCAAGAAACCCATTTTTGCAAATTAGGGTTTAAAGTTGAAAAATTTCATAACTTAGAATTTTTCTAAGTTATGAAATTTTCTTAATTTTTCCTAACTTTGCCAAACATTTTCACCATGTTGCAATTGGATTCAAACAAAACTTCCAACATGAAAGTTGTAGTCCTACACAATTTATACAACTTTGATTCACAAATTTTTCCCAAAAGAAGCTTGGATATCATGTTATGATTTTTGGAACAAGGGTCCATAATACTTTTAACTTAGTGAAATTTTGCCCTAGTTTAGGCAGGATTTTGACCTATCTTCATGGCCATCTTTCACATAGTTCCACTTGGAATCTCAAATTTCATTTCAAAGATGGATTGTAGAGCATGTTTCAAGCTTTCCAAAATTTCAAAAAACTCTCCAAACTCATTTGTGGTTAGGGAGAATCGAAGGCTTAAAGTTGGCAAAAACTCACTTTTCATCCATGGCATGTTCATATTGATACAAGTTGCAAATTCAAATCAGCTTGCTTTGCACTAGATTACAGGCCTCAAAACCATTCCATACTCAATAATTAAATGCAAATCCATTGGTATAAGGTTTTGTTTTGGTCATTAGGGCATTGCACACAAGATTAATCCCTAAGTAGAAAAAGCAACATTTCCATTTTTGCCAAAATATGCTTTATGTCAAAACCACATCTCTTGAGCCTGAAACAATATCTTGTGCAACAAAGCATATCCACCAACTTGAGGGGCCAAGATCACAAGAGGCAGGCTGATAGATAGCCTGTACAGGCTTGTATTACATCATTGTTCATTTTGGCTTAAAAAACAAGAAACGTGTCCAATACACTAGAACTTGAACATCTGTGAAAACCAACTTGTGCAAGCTTTTGAGACAACTTTCTCACATCCCCTTGAGCCAGAAACATGACCCTTTGAGCCCTCAAACCTCCCATAGCACAAAATTACATTCCATTGGCAAAACAAGGCAACATCTGCAGTTTGGTTTCCATAACACAATTTGCTCGTGCGTTTTGCCCCAACCCTATTCAGACACCTTCCATACAACCCAACTAAGCTATCCCAACCCTTAAACACTACTTGTAACTCCATTTACAGGGTTTACCATTTTTTATTTCAGCTTGTGCAGGTTGAGTTCTGTAGGCTTGTTCAAGCACATTAAGGGCAAGCTAGACATTGGAGAAGGTCAGGGGAAGTTCAAGCAAGCTCCTAAACATCTCAGGCCTTGTTGAAAAGCTCCACATTGCCATACACGAAGTCAGCTGAAACAGGTTTTTATCAACTTCCTATCTCTCTATTTAGGAACATTTAGACTTAGGTTTGTGAATAAGAAATGTAGTATTCATATCCATGAAGCTGTACATATGCTCAATTTTCATTTTAGTTAAGCATGCTAAGAGAATTTAGTCCATGAACATCCTGAAAAAAATAGGTTAACATTTAGGGCCAGAGAAATTCTCTCTGGTCTTTGAGAGTTAGGACATGTTTTTTATATGGTTGAATTCGTCTTGGAAAGCTCTACAACTTTGATGTTATGTGTTTTTGCATTAGAGCACGTATGCAGGTTGTTCGTGTTTGTACATGGCGCGCGAAAATTTGAAGACAGAGGTTGAAGATGATGTCTGGCTTGGGCTGGGCTTTGCTTCTTTTGTTTTTAACACCCCCCTTTTACTGAATGCAACCCCTGGCCCAATTTCTTTATACTTTGATATTTTTTATTTATTTTCATTTTCCGATTTTTATTTTATATTTTCTAAATATGAAAATATCCAAAAATATTTTTTTATAAATTTTTACATTTATTTTGTATTTTATTTTTATTTCTTCTAGCATGAAAACAATCTAATTAGTATATATGTTATTTATTGAAAACTTAAAAATGATATATAAATTATACTTTTATTTTATTATTTATTTTATTCACACTAAAAAATATTGTTC